>JANHAO010001041.1:0-35364 GCA_026873985.1 Saraca asoca
TTCCTATATGGTCATATATCCTATTCCCTTCACTCTCCCCACCTTTATGCTATTAGTGTCCCAATCTCCAACAACACTATTATCCTCTAATGGTGGCGGATGAACGGGATGTGATGTGACATCGTAGATAAAAAGATTGATGCACGTTTAGTGATATCTAGTTCTTTAAGATCAAACATGCATGTCTAGTTTATAAGTAGACTTGGATGTATCATTATCCTATTCATAAGTCTATATAATAATTCTTCCATAATTTGCTCTAATTTGTAATTAGCCCTTTATACATATTAATTTGGAGATTTTTGTTTGTCATTATTGACATGACTAACATTTGTGGATTCATATAGAATTTTGCTTTCTTTGTTTCTATGTCATGATGTAACTGCATTTATCGTCTTGGTTAATTATAAATAAAAATATCTAAATTAATTATGGTAGAAATAAAGTACAAACAAAATTAAATTTCAGGGATCTAATTATAATAAAATATGTAAGCGTAAATTTATAAATTCAAGCAAATTATATATGAACCTCCAATAAAATTTACTAAGACAATTAACAATTTAGCTCCTGAAATCGTAAATCATTGGCAAAATGTTTCCTGAATTATAAAAATAATCATAGTATTCATGAATAATATTATGTTCATGCAATTTCGTTTGTTTGTATAGTATTATTCAGAAATTACTGTACTATTTTTATAATTCAGAATTAGTTTGCTAACACTTTATAATTTCAACAACAAAATTGTTAATTTGTTAATCTACCTGATACCAAATGAATGGTAGTCATTTTCTATCCCACTAATGTAACATATGTTGCATGAAGAAAGGGTCAAGCAAAAACCAGGGGAAGGCCGGTTGTTTTTTTGGAAGTAAGAGTGTTTGGCGTTACAAAGTCCACAAGCATCACCATCAAACTGTGACAGTAGGTGTGGTTCGTGGTCCACTCTACTGAAACGTGAAAGGATGTGTTCATTAGCTGCACGGTTCATTCCCGTCCCTTTGCATACTCAGCTTTTGTGGTCTCAAGGAAAGAGACTTTGAGAGAGAGAGTGTGGTATGTAAATCTCCTGTTAGGTGCTTGTACCAATCACTATTTGCATCATTTACCATCACTCATAATTGGAAGCAGAGGAAATTGTTGGGTACCAATTATAATACACAATTATATATAATTTTTTAGAAAAAATTACTATTACCTTCTCATTAAAAGTTCAAAATCTAAACCAAATTGCCATATTGCAAGAAAACAGAGGGTTGGGAACCAAGAATTTAGGGAAAATGATGAGTAAATTCAGCAACCATATTCACGAGATCTTAAGAAAGGACAAGAAAAATACAAACGAAAACAAGTTAATGGTTACTCAGAGTTCATCATCCGTACATTCTTCTTTCTACAAGACAGAAGAAACACTGAAATCTTCATACCAAAAAGGAAGCAAAAAAAACAAAAACAAAAATACATTCATTCATACACATTACTTAAAGAGTTGTAATGTAAGCTACTGATTTAGTTTCCTGATCTTCATCAGAAAAACTTGGAAGAAACCAAAACGTCAAATCGAAACCAACAGCTGCTGCTACCACCTCTGCCTCATTTGTCAATTTTGAAGCTCGGTCAAGTACTGGGTATCTTTTCTTGTTTGCTAGCAACTGAGAGAAAATATAAAAAAGGAACATTTGTCAGCCAAAAGTGATTCTGGTAAAGGAATCAACGAATAAGTGCTTCTCATTTTAAGTTTAAAAAAAAAAAAATCTAAAACTCACGGGTGAAGGCAGAAAGCTCAGAGCTCTTCAACACACGCAGTCTCTTCACTGTTGACACGAACATGCTGCCAATGGTGGTACACATAAAAGCATGTACTTAATATCAATCTTTGTCCTTCCAATCACAGTTTTCTAGCAATAACTTTATAAAACAGACAAATGCAAGAGCTCCTTATTGTTTATTTGAAATTATTACTTGCACAACTATTCTACAAACTATAACTCACAAGCATACACAAGTATGTGAACTTGTAGGACACAAGGAATTTTTCTTACTCAAAAAGAAAAGAGGTAGACACAAGGAATGAAAGGAGGTTACACATTGGTAAACCCTTCATATTTTCTACCTCTAATGCTCGTGTCTATCCCTTTTCTATTGGAGTAAAAAAAAGGGCTCTTACTCCATGATTAAGATAGAATTTCATCAACAAAAGGGTTAGTTAGATTGATTCAAACAACAACATTTATACACAAGAGGAATAGCACAAGGGTATTCTATGTGCATTCATCGGTTGGCCAATTTGATTTGTGAGAATATAGCATGTACAATCATCAATTGGCGATGTGATTCAGACAGTATCATATACGCATGTGTGAAAAATAGTGCGAGAATATAATATATATGCAATCAACATTTTTCTATGTTGTAGGAGACAGTCGTCCTAGCTTTTCCAAGTGAAAAAGGACATGGAATGGCATGAAGTAGGAGAAAGTAACAAGAGAGAAAAACAATTTTATAAGGAATAATTTGTTAAATAGGAAGGAATCTAACTAAATGATATTATAGTTTTTAAAAAAAAAAAAATAAGGGATAATTTAGCATTAGCTCTCAATCACGAGATGATAGAATACAATATTTTGTAAAAGCATCAGATGCAGAGTGATAAGATGCTTACTGCCATGGCACATCCCCAACAAGCATCCTGTCCCCTTCATTATCCTCGTAAACAAGAGTATATTCCCCACTTCCATCCAATAGACCCGTAATCGCTTTCTCTTCCTCTTGCTTGGTCTGTATACCTCCAGCAGAGGAATCTTTTTGGGCTGAGCACCACAACAAGAAGACAAATTTCAGATAACTTTCATCTCTGCATCAAGTCCCACTTTACAAGAAATAAAGTAAACTATACTCTCAAAGGGAAAAAAATAAAACCATATAATCACATTAATAAAAATGGAAGGAAATGTTTGAATTCTTTGTCCTTGAATTAAACACTGTGTTAGGTGAAAACTAAGCTGACCATATGCTAATCTACATTCTATTGCATTAAATGGAAAGGTTGACAATTACAGAAGCAACAATAAATGTTTGAATATAGCCAAACCCAAACACATATCCGGTTGGAATCATACAAAAATTAGAATTTAATTCATGAATAACATTATACATAAGTCCAATGGTGCTACATACACAATGAGACTGGTTAACAATGACATCACTTTGGTTCAGAAAGGTGGGTCCCATAATTGGGTTTGGGGCATATATCTTTTTCTCTATCCAAGTGAGGCAGTGTCATTGTGTTTGTAACTTTCTCTCACATATGCATGCATGTATTTGATAATATGCTAATCTCACAAGTACTATGAGTACAACTCTATAGCTTGGCTCTACTTGTTTGGAAGCATGAGTTCAACTTTACCAGATTATGAGCACTTGTAAAATTGGGCGTGAATAATGATTGTGAGAGTAGTACTATTCTAAATTTAATGGCCTGCTTACTAATAATTCAAAACTCGCTTTCACTCCTAGACAATCAAAACTTAACACACGAGCACAGACAATTATTTTCAAAACAAAAAATGAATAAACAAATACAATTGCATTGACCATATTGGAGTTAGTGTTGAAATTAAAGGGTTTTTGAAGAAAACCTGCAAGAAGGCCTCTAAAGAGTTCGTCAACAGAAGATGATAGTTTTTCATAGCTGTCGTAAGCATTAAGATCTACTTTTCTTCCAATAGGAACTCCATCCATATTGATCTTCACAAACAAGCCTTTATTAGTTGAGTTATCAACTGGTTTTTTACCAGCAACTTTCTCTTGAACTACATCCTGAGGCTGTGACTCAGAAGATGGCTTTGAGGAACTGCCACTTGCAAGGTTCTTCCTGCATGTTCGAATTGGCGGCCAACCCACTACCGGTCCAGGAGCAGTTCTGTTTTTGGCGTATTTATGATAAAGTTAGCATGAAATGAACAGTAGAAATGATTAATAACCAAGGCTATAGAGTGAAATACTGGATAGTAAAAGCCTGTAGTAAATTAGTTTAGATTACATCAATTTAGAGTTTAACTCCACAAAAACTAGTCGTTTTTTCTTTGTAAGGACGGGTACAAACCACGTAACACACACGTTAAGTCCTGAATTCAAATCAATGAAACGAAAGGGAGAAATAACCCAAGACAACTTCTTTAGCGAATAAATTTAATAGTTTACTCTAAAAACCTATAATCACTCATCATCCATATTACATATCATACATAATATATAATTAGGAAAATTATATAAATAAATATATATATATAACATCAATAAATATTATAGGGACAATTTTATCCAGAATAATTAGTATATTTACCACTTATATTTTTTTCCTTGGGGGAAATACCCTTTGCTTAGTTGGGCAAAGAATATTCAAGGGAAGAGAAAGAAAGGAGGAGTGCAAGAGAGAGAGGGGGGTCAGATATTCACATGGCAATATGGTTCAAGGAAAAAAAAAAGGGGGGGTTGATGAAGGCACATAATAAGTGATAGCATCAGAAATAAGATGTAGACGTCTCTGAAAGGAAGCAAGCAAGAAAGTTTAACAGAACAAAAACAGCCAGTAAAGAAGAGAGTACCACAACTTAAAAAGGGATGAAAGCTTAAATCTTTATTTTTTCGTTCATTTTTTATGGGTTCTGAATAGGGATTGCCAACTTGAGCAATTCACTGAAAGCATATTGTAATTATTACTGATATCTGTAAAGACTGATTCTTGCACTTTAAAGTGCAAGGAAAGGTGAAAAATAGTTGTAAGCCTTAGATCTATTACACAGTAAAAACTGAAACATGCATGGACCACACAATATCAAACAACGTGAATATCCTCTGTGTAAGTTTCAAAAAAATATAACATACACAAAGAGAGAAATAAAAGAGCTCTGAGAGTACCTTTTCTGAGAGCTGTTTGGCACAGCTGTTTTTGCAGCAGCAGATGAGGGTGAGAATGCTTTCTTCTCTGCATTCTGCAGGTCTACCAGATTAGAAACACAGGCCTGTGACCCTTCCTTCATGACAGGCAGGTTCTGTGAGCTAGATTGGAACTGAAGAAATGACGAAGCTTTACCCTTATAGCCTGTGTTGGAAGAAGGCCATGGAGAGGGCAAAATAGACCCAGACGGGTTTTCAGAGGCAGAGAGTTTCTGGATTTGACAGCCATTGTTAGAGAAGTAACGAAGACAGAGAAGTGACTCTTTTTCTCTGTTGAAATTTTTGATGGTATTATTCATGGAATAATCTTCTCCAGGTGGACCAAGTCTGAGCTCAAGTTTTCTCTCCTCTGAAGACTTGTTGTGAATGTTTCCTTCATCTTTGTTCATGTGCCAGTCTCTGTCTTTTGGGATTAAATCCAGCAGCTGAGGGGAGATTTCCTCGTTTCTAGACCTTCCGTTCATCTCTTTACTCTAGAAATAGTCACTTTTGATAAAGCCCAGATAAAAAAAAATTCACCTTTTTCCTTAAGGAAATTCACTGCTGAATGCAGAACAACCAAACATTAGATACAAAAATAGCAGAAGAGAGAGAAGAAATGAAAGAAGCAAAGGAGATAGAGTTTACATATATGCACCTTGAGAAAACTAACCACAGCTCAAATCCATTAAAAATCAAGTCTTAAAATTGGTGAAAATAGCAGCTTTTGTTGTAGACAGGATTGTGATGGAAATTAAGGAAAAGGTTGAAACTTTAATATCAGACTCGCAGAATAGGAATAGCAAAGCAAAACCCAGAAATGCTTTTGAACTCTCGGAGAGATTAAACCAGTGAGAAGCCTTGAACACCCAAGAAGTAGGAACCTCAAAGCACTAATACATATAATAAACCCCACTAAGAGGAAAGGGAGGAAAACAATATGAATATAAGTAACACACTCGAAAGAGAGGAAATAGAGGGAGCTATAATAACATGGGACTGTTAACTAAGCTTTCTTTTGGCTTTAAATTCTTTTATTTGCACGCTTGGTGGATTCTCTCTCTCTCTCTCTCTCCTAATTTTTTTTAAGAAGAGAAATGGGATATAATATGGATATAAATATCTAAGGGAGAGGCAAAAAAAAAAGAGAAGGACGGATTGATAGACCAAGAGAGATTCCCACTTTGGCCAAAGAACTCGAAACAGGAACGGAATTAGAGCATAAAGCACGCAACCTGAGAGGGAGAGCTGCCCTACAAAATTAGGGAAAAAATAAAATGAAAAAAGGGTTAGGTTGTTTAGCACAGGAAGCAAAGCGTGCTGTGCTGACCTCTCTTCCCAAAAAGATACTCTCTCTGGCCTGCCATTGGAGCCTATATCAGACACTCACAAATGCTAGGATTAGCTCGTAGCTGCTGTACAATACAAGGCCCCCCTTAAGCACACTACCCCAAAAAGTCCACCCTTGAACACTTTATACAAGCCTACGTGAGAAAGTGATCACTTTTAATTTACTTTTGAAGATTTTCTTCTTGCTGATCACTGCATTAGGTTGATTAATTATTCGTTCTGTTGTTTAGCTCATGTTAGTGACACTTTCCTTAGTTTATTTTATTTAGCAAATGAAAGTCTAAAAAGTCGAATATATTGTTCAATTTTAAAATAAAGTAATACATATAGAGAGTCTAATATCTTAAAATTATTATTAATGATATTCTAATTTAAGATATGAATAAATAAAAAAGGACAAATTTTGTCATTTGATACAATACAAAATGGATGTTCTAATTATAGTGAAGTTCAATTTTCATTTGACAAGAGATAATTCAAAGTCATTTGAAGTAATTTTTGTTCCAATAATGATTGTGGCTTCATCAAAAATCTTTCTAAGTAAGCTAAGCTCCTTTTAAAATCAATTATGACCAAACTAAAGAAAACATAAAATTTTTTAAAATATATTATCAAACATAAAATAAATTAACTTCACTTATGATTAATTTTTTTAAAATCCACTATTCAAAATTAATTATGCTTACTAAAAAAATTGTAAATAATAGACTTATTTTTCCCTCATTGAGGAAAATATTAGTAACTAGTACAACTTTTATAATATGAAATCAGCATGTTTCTATTAATAACAATGGTAGACAAAAGCAAATTGGTTAATTAAGTAGAAATTAATGAAGATTGGAAGAGATTAAATTGACACCTAGAGCCTTAATTAAATAATGTAATAAGTTAGGGCGTTGCTTTTTTGAGATGAGAAGAAAGAGATTGATGAGTTTGGTTTTTGGTGACATGTTTTTTATTTTATTTTAAGGAAATGACCGGATTTGAATGATCCAAATTTGCAGTGCCTTCTGCAATGAAAACATGTACATCCCATGATCTTGTCTCCTCTGTTCTTCTCTCTCTTTTTTTTCTCTCCCTTCACATATCCCCATATGGGTATGATCCAGTGTAACGCAGTTTCATCTTCTAAACTACGCATGGTAGTTTCTGACCGTTGATATGGTTTTTTATTGAGATTTGTACTGTTTGGCTGCACGTAATCTGACAAAAAGTTGATTTTTTTTTTCTTTGGCTTTGTTGACCAAAAAAAAAAAAAATAGAAAGCAGAAGGGGTTAAATCTCAAAGTCTGATCACAACAGCTCAAAGTAGAACCACTTTTGTTGCTTTCCCACTTTTTTAAAAAATAAATAAATAAATTGAATAATTAAAAAAACATAAAAAAAGGAATTTCAGTTTTTTTTAAACAAAAAAATTATAAGGAGGTAAAACGTCAAAATGAGGTCATGAGAATCATTTTTTTTTTTAACCAAAAATATAAAATAATTGAACAGAGTCAGAATATATTAAACCCTTTTTTTTCTCAATAGGATGAATTCCTTGCCAATTTTAAAATATATCCCAATTTGGTTTATAGAGGAGTGTTAGTTTATTTCTTTAATAAATCTAATTTCACATTAGAAAAAGAAATTTAATTTACTTTGCTTAATTAATTCTGAACTGAATGCCGACTATAATACTATCATGAATTTTTATTCTTTACAATTTTATGATACAATTTTTTTTTACGACTATGAATAACAGAAGTAACATTAAAACTTTCAATATTACTGAATTTTGGACTTTTACCCAACAATATAGTACTCAATATTATTCATTATTATTAGAGTTTAATTTAAATTTTGATTAATAATTATAATTCTTCACCGTGAATTATCTTGGTATGTGAATTAAATTTTTATGTTAATGTTAAAATATAAATAAATATTTTGAGATATAAATATATATATTAATAAAAATTTGTAATAAGAAATAGATTTGTCGTCATTTTGGGGAGATTATAAAGAAACATTGATAAAGATTTGAAAGAAATATAAAAATAATAATAAATTATTATGTTAGATAAAGAGTCTTTTAGTTATATATATATATTCATAATTTTATTATATTTTCATCTATTTTTTATGAATTTTAAATTTTTCTTATTTTAAATTTTATGTGCGCTTTAGTATACTTTGGATGTTAGAATGGTCCTTTAAAAATGTTTTTTTTTTTCATTAATGTTCTTTGAAAAGAAAACCAATACCGCGTCTCACTCTTTTTTTTTTAATATTTCTCATTTGTGTAACATATAATAATATTTGGATTAACCTATTTTTTTATTAAAAATAAATTACACGTATATTGCGTGTAAGAAGAACATTTAAGAAAATTACAAGAAAAGTGTACACCAAATGTCTGTTATTTTGGGAGTTGTTGAGACATTTAATCAAAGCGTTGAATAATTAAGTGTTCACGTGTGGGAATGATACTTTGCTTGTTAATCTGGGTACACATTTTCTTTGATGTAACAATAGTTTGGTGAGAAAATACAAAGAGCTACAAAGTCATATATGTACACGTGCTACCCAAAACATAATTGAAAAAATTTTATACTTTTCACAAATTTTACATTAAAATTAAGCTATTATTTTTGTATAAAAATTTTAAAAAATTGAAATTTTTGCATAATCTTAAATAATAGAATTGTAATTTTTTAAAATTAAACTTTTAATCTATACTTTATCTTAATTTATAATTATATTTTTATATATTTTTTCATATAATCATATTCATTTATCTATAATTAACATCTTATCATAATTAATTTAGAGATTTTAAATTTTATTATCCTATATGATAAATGTATATCGATTTATTTTGTTATATCATGACATAAAAATAAAAATAAAAAAAAATAATTAAAAAAATTGATAATTATAATTTTAATTATGTATTGTTGATGGTCGATTTTGATAATCGATCAACTGAAAACTTTGGAATCTAAACTGTTGTATAAGACGTAAAATATGAAGAAAGGATGAGAGCAAGAAAAAGAAAAGTAAGATAAACACACAAAATTTTATCGTGTTTTGACTAAAATTAATATGACACCTATGTCCACGGTGACTATGTTTGCTTTGAAGTTATTCCTCTACTCGGTTTTACAATGTTTACAGTTTTCTCTCTATTTTAGCATGATTTTTGTATGTATTTTTCTATATCCTAATTGCTGTGATTCCCCCTACTATTTATAAAGGTAGGGAAAGTTACAAGTTATAATTTATTATTGTAAAATTATAATTACAATCGTACTAGGCAATAAATGCTATGCGTCAATTAATAAATACGGAACAAATCATTGTCAAACTTTGGAGGTTGACTTGCAAGTTAAAAGTGCGCTCAGACAGTCAGTCAGACATTAGTTGTTCCCAATTACACCGGGGGAAGCTCGCTGTGGTCTTGGTCTGCTGAAGGCTTCGAGCTCGCATTGCACATTCTACTAACTAGTTTCAACGACTTTGCTCCATATTGGACCGCACTTTTTATTTTGATCTGATCTATTGAATTTTTGCTGGCTCATTTCACTCAACCCATAAAATGACCATGACATGTATATTTTCAATTTCAGCATGTCTATCTAAATGTTTTCTCTAAATTATAATAATTTATTATTCTAATAAATAAATTTTCATTATTATGTAACCATATAACTATATAAATTTATAACTATTACCCACATCAAATAAAAATTTCCAACTTAGGGGCAAAAACTTGTGTACCTTTGAAATGGTGTTAGCCCCCAAAATTGGGGAAATTCAAAAAATTCTCCGATAATCTTACATTTTTTTAATAAATTTATACATAACTCAAAAAATTCAGCACATTTTTATTAAAGTCTTTGATAAATTATACCATTCAAAAAATTTCTTTTAGCTTGGTGTCTACTCAAATTCAATAAGCAGTCAACTCATAAAATTTTGATGATTTTTATATTAAAATTGTTATAATTTTTTGATACATGCACCAACTTAATCAGTATGGTCATAATGGAAAGTGTCATTCAAACTCACTAGTTTTGGGATGCGAAGTTGTAAACTACAGTACGAACTTTTGTTTTGCTTGGTGGACTGCCTAGTTGTGTTGAATGTTAGGAGATGCAGATAAAAGTGGAGGAAAGTTCACTGTCCAAAATTGAAAATAATAAACAAACAAATTATATAACTTTCCGTGATAAAATTGTTCGTTTTTTAAGTTTCTTTAAATTGATGTATACCAGATTGCATAAATTTAGCTATCAGAAAATAAATTGTTTTATAAATTTTACATTTTAGGTTAATAAAATAAACTAAATTATATGGTTTCAAGTTTGAATAACTATACTTAGGTTCATATCCAATTATGGTAACAGTCAATCAATTTTGCATGCAATCATTCATATATAATAATAAAGTTTGAATATTTTTAAGTTATGATACTTTAATTGTAGTTAGATATTTTTTGGTTGAGTTAGCATTCGTTGATGTATCATTACAAGAATTTAAAAGTCGTAAATTCTCTTAAACAATATTTATTTTCAACTTGTTAATTATTCAAAATAGAGGAATATTCATTTAAAAAAATAATTGCTTTTTTTAATTAATATATGAGTTTTGTAAATTAAAATTTTCACATAGGAGGGGAGGGGGTTGGTGAGATGTTTGGTGGAAATTAAGGTAGGAAGGAGAATTACGGCATAGGAATTACCAAATTATTATTCGCGGGCACATAGATACATACTGATAAAACCAAGTGTGCAAGTAACAGGAAGCAGACAGAAAGGAAGGCAGCAATCAGCGCTGGTAACCCCAACCTTGGTATGGGCTATGGTCGGCTGGTCTGCTCTCCTTATTTACTCAGAAACGCTTCTTAAATCCCTGTAACCTTCCTTCCGGTTGCTGTTCTCTTCGGTTAGGTTGGTACTTGGTATGGTAACATCTATGGCTCATGACACGTGTCAATTTCATTTTACAATATATATAATATTAAAATATTATTTTCAAATTAATTTAATTAATTTTTATTTATCTAATTTTAACATTTATTAATAGAATTGACAATATGAAAATTTAAATCTTATATGACGTCATTTACTCTAAAGTAATTATATTATTGTGATTTAAAAATAAAAATATGTGATAATTACTTTAATTACATCTTTTATCATTTAATATAATACTATTTTAATTTATATAAATATTAATATTATTATATAAGCTATATTTAGTATTCAAATAAACATAAGAGGATATCATGTTTATCTTTGAATTTTTATATTATTATTTTAATTAATAGAGTTTAAATTAGATATGAAAATTTTAATAAAAGAAAATTGAATATATTAAAAATTAAATAAGATCTAAACTAATAAAACTTATATCCACGGGGAATCAAATTAATATTTTAATCTATTTTTTACAAGAAATTCTTAATTACACTAACATATTTATATTGTAAGGACTAAGAAATACAATCTTAAAGGAAAGAGGAAATAAGAAGCAATTTAATTTTCCTCTGATCAATTTAATACATATAATATAAATGCATTGAGTGCAAGAGTTTCTAACATACTAATTTTTTTCAAGATAAAAAAGTTTTAATTTTTTCTATGTAATTTTCAAGTTGCAATCTGACATTATTATAATATAATGTCAAATTATTACTACTTTACTACTAAGTATTTAACATGCCATATCTAATTTTTATGTCATGTTAAACAACTTCTTCTTTAATTTATTATTTTGGCAATGATATAATTTTAGGAATTAAAAGATAAAATTTTGATATTTTTCTTTACAAATGATTTTTTTTAAAAAAAATTCTATTAATTTTTTTATCGCAATATGTGGTTGTCCGTGTGCATGAAAGCGTGCGAGAGAACATGCAACAACTTGCAAAACTGCAATTCAAGGCTAGTTGTGCTTTTGCTTGCAAGCACCTCTTGCGTTTCCACCACCCACATGGTTTGTCAAGCATTTATTAATTGGTTATTGGGTGTACTCTTTCAAAATATTGCTAATTTTTTTTAAGTGACAATAATAATTTTTATGTTATTATTTTTTTATAAATAAAAAATTATACTGTCAATTTTTATTTTTTTTAATTATACTATCAAGATATTTGCATTATTAACAAACAATAGATAATATGAATAAAATTTAAATATTACAATAAAATTAAAAATAGTTTTCATTATAATAACATGTCATGCTAATTACAAAGTTGCCTTACTTCAACTCATTTTTAATTGTCATTAAAAAAAATGTCATTTTCTAATTTCTATTATCACTTGTACCATCAACATATTTAGCCCAATAATATTAGTTTCTCTTTACAAATATTTAATAATAAGAGTGATTGATTTATTCTGATATTAAGATATATTTCTAATTATATAAAGATTTTTAATGATATTTTATAAATCATTTAATTCTTTAAAATGATTGACAGTAAAATTTAAACATAAAATATGAATAATTAAAAATAATAGATTTTACTATATAAGTTAATACAAGAGATTAATCTTAATGACGTTATTTGATTACTTGGTTGTTTAAGTCATGCCTTCAACACAATAAAACATTAATTTTGGCTAATGAAGAAGTAGCTTTTAGCCTTCTACTCCCTCTTCTTCCAAGCAAAAGGGAAAAGAGATTGTCTCTTGTACGTGTTCTTTTCCCTTTTTTGTTTTTGGATTAACGATAATTTTACTTACTTTATTTCACTTAAACTTAAGTAATATTGGCAAACAAAGCTAATTGAATAGCCTTGCTCTGCGAATGAAGCTAATTTAACAAACGATGACTAAACATTTAATTTAATCCATTAGTTTGTATTAATTTAGCTCTTCAAATAATTTTGATATTAATTTAATCTTTCAGTTATTTAATTATATTAAATTAAATTTTTTAAAATAATTTAGTATTAATTTAATTTTTAAACTATTCAATTATGTTTAATCAAATCCTTATATTAAGTTATTATTAAAATAAGGATTAATAAGAATTTTAGTTGTTATGATTTTATTAAATTTATAATTTAATCTTTATAATTTTATTTTATATAATAATGTTCTAAAATTTAAAATAATTTGTGATAAATTTTTTATTATCAATTTATATTAAATTTAAATAATATAATAATTTAAAATCTAGTTGAGATTCATTTTTTTAACTCCTATATTGTTTTTCATTAATGATTTCAAGAAAAAAATTTAATATTTTTAATTTTTATTAATATAAAGATTTATTTTTTCTTCTAAAAAATAATAAATATAATTTTTTATATCATAATTAAAAATTAATAAATATATTTTGATAAAATAAATATAATAAGTCAATAAAAATAAAATATTAATATAATGAAAACATAATAATCTATTAATTGAATTTAATATTAATTGACAATAAAAATTTAATTATAAATAATTTTAAATTTTAAGATATAATTATATAAAATAAAATTATAAATTTAATAAAATTACAAGTATTAAAATCTCTGTTAAAATTAAAAATAATAAATATTTTATCATATTAATATCATAACATTAACATTTAAACAAATTACCTGTTGTATTATCAATTACTCTAAGAATTGAAATAATAAATTAATTTGAATGAAGAAAATTTTTCGAAAATTAAAATTGATAACTAATAGATGAGGTGGCATGCAAGAATGTGGAATCTGTTTGGGTTAGATTAATAAATGAAACGGCGAGGGAGCGGGAAGAAGAAAGAAATGGTGGGGTAAATGTCAAATCAAAACGCAAAGTCGTACGGCAAATGATGCTTTGTCGAGTGGGATAAGGCGCACTCAATCTCCCTTTTTTTTTTTTGGGTACATCCCAGCCGTCCGATGTCTCATCAACAGTTTTGGTTGTCGGTGGTCTCAACAGCCACCCCACTTTGCAATTACTTGTTCTCTTATGTTTTATGGTACGTGAAATTGTACATTACGGGACTTAACTTTTCTTTTAAATTTATTATAAGAATCAATCCAACTTTACTTCGATCCATTTGTACGGTGAGATATAATAATTGTAATTATTATATTTCAATTTGAATTAGTAAAACTATTAATTGAATTTAATGTCAAGACATTAAAAGTGAATTAGTATGTATAATAATTGAATATTTATTAGAGATAATGAAAATAAAATTAAAAAATTATAAATATATTTTTAATAATTTAAAGTGAACAAATCAAATGAAAATTTTCTTTTGAAAAAGATATATATAATTTTTTTTTTATAATTACACAATATGTTTTTATGAGAAAAAGTAATCTAAAAACTCTCCATTTCTTTATCGACCATAAATTGATATTCTTGTGCATCAAACTCACATTCTTTTACATGAAATAATAATCTAATACCAACTGTGATGATTCAAATTTCTCAATCATATTAAAAAAATTAAAAAGAAAACCACAGTGTGTACTTTAAATAATTTATAATTAATAGAAATTTTAATTTTTATAATTTTATTAAATTTATAATTTAATTCTTATAATTTTATTATAAAATTAAAAATAATTTATAATTAAATCCTTACCGTCGACTCATATTAAATCAAAATAATATAAATCAACTTAAAATCTAATTGACAATTTTTTCTTCAGCTCGTTTACTATTCTTCATTAATGATTTTAAGGGAAAAAAATCAATATTTTTAATAATAATTAACATTTAGATTTCTTTTTCTTCTTATAAAGAAAATAATGAAAATAATTTTTTATATGATAATTAATGATTAATAAAAAAATTTTAATGAGATAAATATAATATATAAGTCAATGAAAATAAAATACTAATATATAATTTATTAAATAGGTAAGATTCTATATTAATTAATTATAAATGATTTTTAATTTTAAAATATAATTATAAAAAATTAAATTATAAATTTATTGAAATAATAAGAATTAAAACTTTTATTAATCTTAAAATTTATATCATACATCTCATATTATTTTATAATATATGACAAATATATGTATTTAACGGAAACGTTATTGGTTGGATAATATACAAACTATTTATGATAGCATAAGAAATTGATAGAGATGGCAACAAGTGTGATGTTGAAGCTGTCTTTCTTTCCCTTAGTGGTCCGTTTTTACCTCTAAGAACCAGATTCATGCAAATATATATTTAAGAATGAATTATCTTAATTTTATCATTAAAAGCACATGGGCCCACTTAAGTGCTTGAATTGGACTTGAAACAACTTAACCTTTGGATTACTTCATTTGTATCTCATGGTACATATTTAAATATCTCGTACTGTTGCATTTCATGTGGCAATTTGTACCCTTACCCAGATAAGGTATCTAATCTCTTACCATTTGTCTGGAATTTGGATGGGAAGAAATCTGGGGAGAGAATCAGAGAAATGAAAGAGAAGAAAATGGGGAAAATAACTATTTCGTTTGGTTATGAAAGTGAAGACAGAAGAAATAGAAATTGGAGAAGAAAATTTATGTGAAATTCATTTATTTTTATTAAATTATTTTATTATTATCTGTAATTTTATTTAATTTCTAATTTAATTTTTATAATACAAAAATTTTAAATTAAATTCTTATATTTATTTTTCATTCACAATTAAATATTTATTATCATTGTTCTATTAGATTTTGTTAGCAATTAATTCATATAAATTATGATCTATATTAACAACTTATAAAACGGGAGATAAGTTATCTATTTCTTTCTCTTAAAATAAAATAATTTCATAAAATATCATAATTTTTTAAGTTATTTTCACCTTAAATGAAAATAAAAATTGCATAAAAACTCTACATTGATAATTGATACATCATATAAAAAAATATTATTTATGTATATTGACTACTAAAAGAATCAAGAAAATGATAGAAAATATTTAATTAGAAATAAAAAATAAGTATAAAATTTTAATTTAAAAATTTTAAATTATAAATATTTAATTAAAAATTAAATAAAAATATAGGGAGAAGAAGAGTAATTTAACCTTTATTTTTTATTCTTTCTAATTATACAGAAAAAATTAGGAAAGAAATAATGCAAAAGAACTAATTATCATTTGAAACCATTAGATTTTCTTCCTTTTCATTCTTTTTATTTATCTAGATAAGAAAAGATGATTTCTTTCTTATTTTCTTTCTTTTCCATCACAAGATAAAAAAACAACTTTTTCTGCCCTTTCTTTCTTTCTTTCCATCTACTCATTTTCCCTTTTTCTCTTTCATTCAAATGAAACCTTATCTATATTTATACCCCAAAAGCTAAATAGAGTGAAAAATATCTAATGAAACTTGATAATGTACGTTTGTAAATGTCATATGTTACTTTGGCCGAAGGTTATTTGGAGAGAATTGAAAGGAGTACTTAGGCATCTATCATATTTTTAAAGCTTAAATACATTTTGCTCCCCAATTTGTATTTGTATAATTTGGTCTTTTTAATTTAAAACTCTTAATTTTGATTTCTCATAATCTCAAAATTAAAATATATCTAGTTCAAAATGTCAATTTTTCAATAGATAAAAACATCAATGGTTTGTTTGCAATAAATAAATAAAAAAGGTTATCCATCCATTTTTAATTTTTTTTAAATAGACTCTTTCAGTTTTTTTCCTCTTTTTTCTTCCTTTTTCATGTTTGAAGAAAGTGTTCTCTGGTTTTGAATTTATAAGAATCAAAAGAGAGAGAGAGAGAGGGAGAGAGAGATGTATGTAAAAAAAAAGAACATTGAATTATGGACTCAACCACTACATAAATTTGGAGACTCCAAATGCATGTAAGCCTATCTTAAAATGCTAAGCTCTTCTTTAGCTGAATCTGAGTTTTGATTTTGACAAATTTGTCATAAAAGAAAATGGAAAACATGAAACTTTATTCTTAAGTGATACTTTAATCATAGTATTATCCACACACACATATATATATCATATTTATATATGGATTATATTTTTATTTCATATATCGTAAATATACTTTAATTTGAATTAATATATATATATCATACATTGAAAAGAGAAGAAAATAATATATAAATCTTAATTTGAAAATAATAAAATCAATTAACAAAGTTAATAACAGATAAGTTAACAACAAAATATAAAACAAATGTCAAATATATATACACTATCAATATAAATTGAAATGCACCGACACTCATAACGCATGAAATAAAAATCATTATAATATTAAAGTCTTGAGGAGAAAATATGCATCAAGTTTATGTCCTCCCGGCCAAAGAAAAAGGGAATGCCTCCTCACAGACAAGAGAAAAGAAAGGGGTAAAAAGCCTCTATGAGTGATAAAGTGGCCACTTCAAAAATATCTTGAAGCCTTGTGCTTCTCAACAATACGATTTTCACTTTCACTTTCATTGCCTTTGTGACTTTTTATGCTATTTACACATACATAATTTTACACTATATTATTTAAAAGCAAAAAAATAAAAATATTAATTCTACGACTTATAATTCTTTTCATTCTTTTGCTATGAATGTGAGTATAATGTGAGAAATATTTATGTGTAACTTGTAAGTTTTTTTGATTTAATTAGGTGGCCGGCTCACAATGGCTCGAGCATGAAAGATGACTTATGTGGGGTTCTGTGTGTATGCATTGCACAAAAGGAGGCTGCTCATTCCGACTACATGGACTGCCATTCCATTAATTCTGTAGTGTTTCTCCCACGTTTTTTTGATATCAAAATGATCTTATTCTTCCACCCAAAGATGACTTCAAACAACTACTCATTTTGTTTAAAGGAAAAAGATTATAAATAGATTGGATTCGAATCATTTATTTCAACAACATCAGTGTTTTTAAAAGTTTATAATAATATTTATATATAAATCAATTAATTATTTTAAAATTATATTCATTTTAATATATTCAATCTTATTAACAAGTTGTTTTTTTATAATTTAACTTTAAATAATCCTACTTATTTTTTTGGTTGGAACTTTACTAGATCTCCACAACGGAAAATGATCAATAATTCAATATGCACATGACTATTATTGCTCAAATTATGAGCCTTCATATTGGTTTTTTTTTTTTATATAAATATTGAGACAAGAAGAAATTGAGATCATGATCCATCATTTAACTTTGATGCCCATCTCAACTTTGTTTGTGGCATACCCCACAACATTATTCCCTTTTTTGCCCCTAGTATTATTATATCACCATCATTGATCACTTCATGAGTTGCTAGTGTTTTTTTTTTCTACTTTGATGCATTCCCCTTTTTCATTCTCTTTCCCATTTTTATTCTTCATTTCATTGATTGCCCCCATCACACTCTCTTTTTGATAGCTCTTTGTGTAGTGACCCCTTTTTTTTGTTTGCTTTTAGATGAATAATTGGATCATGCGCCGCTATAGTACCAAGAATGAATGTTTGTATGAATGTGAAATATAGATCCCTTAATTTTTAAAAGAAATCAATGGTATAAATTTAATAAAAAATAAATATAAAAAATTTATATTAAAATTAAAATTTTTATTAAAAAATTACGAATCTTGAAATAAAAAAAATTATGTCTTTTTTGTGAAAAAAAAAAAATTATTAGTAAGAAATTGAAGGGAGACATGGATGAGTATCATGATGGTGAGTGTAATGGGATCCACACTATGGACACTGTTTTTTGTGCTTTTAGAAGAAAAAGGAGGGTTTGGTTTTTAGGACACCACCTTAAGGGATTGGTAAGGTGTTGCAAGGACCACATGGCAGATGAAATGGGTGCTCTCATCATGGAGGCTTCAATGGCAACAAGGCAGCACAAGTTAGAAGTTCATATAGCACCCACTATGCACAAAAAAAAAGTTAGAATTTGGACATCATGGCCAAGAATCACTCATTTTTGTTAGTGGGGATAGTATTTTCTTTTTGTTATGCAAATTTTGATTAACTAAAAAGACATTTATGTTATAGTTAAAGAATTTACAAAAAAAAAAATTATGATAATCTATCAAGCTAAATTTTTTCTTAAAAAAATTACATACTTATCATATATACCATAACTATTTTTATCATTGATCTAGGATTTATATAATCATTCATAAGAAATATTTTTAAAAATTGTGTGTATGTAATATGACTTTTTTGAAGATATCATCAAATCATGGATAATGATAAATTTTAAAGTTAGTGATAAACATAAACTAGTGGTTTTAATTAAGATCATGTTCTAGAGAATCCTAGTGGTTTTAAGTTATGTTCTAGAGAAATGAAATAGGAGGAAAGTGGATCACGCAAACAAGTTCATTATCATATATCATTTTTTTAATTTAAATATCTCAAGCAGAAATCAATGTTGTTGTTTTTTTCTTGGCACCAGTTGTGTTTAAGATAAGAAGAATGGAAAGAAATTATAAGTTTGATGATAATTTTATTTTATTTAGAAGTTCTTATAACATAACAAAAACAGAAGTACTACCTAAATGATCTCTCAATTATAATCAAAACACCCATTTTATAGTTTAATTTAAGGATTAATTTTAATTTAAATTAATTTTATATTATTATCTATTCATGTATTCTTATATTATTAAAAGATCGTTAAAATTCTTTTATTATTAATAAAATTTCTTACTTTTTGTTTCAGTCATGTGGTATCTTTTTATTTATAGACAATGTAAAAAGTTTTACGTCAATAAAATTTAAACCTAAATTTTAATATATTCAAACAATAAGAGAGAAAATTATTATTTGTCACCCTCTAGTAACATCTTCATAATATTTTTCTCTTATATTATTTACATTCTTGATTTCTCCTTTCTTCAAAAATCCAAAACAAAAACCAGAGATAAAAGAGATTGAGGGGGTCACAGAATATGATTGTGATAACTTGAAGCATGAAGTTGGAGGCTAAAAGTGAGTTGATGACAGCCACTATTCAGCTCTTTTCAGTAATGATAATGAATATTTTTTTTAAGGATCAATCCAATTTACCTATCTATCCATCCTTTGCAAATCATGATTCATGGCAAAAATGGCTTCTTATATATCCCCACAAAGGTAGATCTTCCACATTGAAAGACCAAGATTAAGTCTTCACTTAAATCAATGACTTTCACTTGGAACACCCTATCATTGGCATTTAATATGGTGGCTTGCTTTGATTTTGATTATGACTCTTAATTGAGTACTAAGTTCTAGATTGAGTCAATATTAGCCTAACAAAACAAGGATTAACCCCCCCTTCTCTCTCTTCTTCCTCTCTTTTTCTCTCTATTTGTGTGACTATTAAAAAGGATATCTTAGAAGCTTATGTCGGATATTGATTGTGTCACTTGTACTAATCTTCTCATCCAATCTTGAAAATGTTTACTTTATTAAATTAAAAATTACCCAAGATCCCAAAAATCTCCTTTACACCAAGATGATCAAAGTTTTTTGACTACATGCATTGTTCCCTCTCCACTCTCTTATATTCTGACAAGAAAAATGATTGTTATTTTGAGTCATCCATATCTTTTGATTACTATACACATAAAATATAATTCAAATAAAATAATATATGCATACAAAAAGTTAAATGCACAAATATATTAATCTTAAAACTTTAATATTTATCTTGCCATAAATTTTTAATGATTAAAATTGTGTGCTTAAAATATGATTTTATCTATCATTTTAATTGATTTACCGACATGCTTTGTAGTGTATTATAGGTCATCATATCCGTGGAAGGGAACCCTATATATGCTTTAGTGTGTTTATTATCTTTGAGGAAAAGACATATATGCCATGTAGATTTCTCTTATTTCTTTTTTTCATCTTTTTGGTGTTTTAAGAGCCACAATAGGCGATTGCTGATCTTAAAGTGCATTAAGCCTGGCCTGTTTAGATGTTACCTATCCCTATATTTCTTACAAGAGACCTTTGGCTTTATGAATATCAAATCCGTACAAATGAAATGAGAACATTCTTTTAGCTTTACATATCCTAGCCACCTACTTGTCTAGTTTTACCAATTATTCCACATTGTGAATTAATTCTTATTTAATACATATATAATATTTAGATACTCGATTCAAAATATTAAAAAAGAAAAATTTTAAAATAATATCATATATCATTATATTATTAAAGATATATATTCTAAAATAAGAGATTTTATGTTTTGTATTCTATATGGGATATGTGTAAATTACATTTTGAAAACAACTTACTTAAAAATGGATTTATCCGATTTTTTTTTTTTAAATTATTTGAGAGATTTGTTGCTTAGGGGAGAAAGGTTTTCTTTTTATAATTGTTATTACTATGAAAGCATCAATCCCAATTTGTCTCTTTACCGAAAGATGCTTATGCTATGCTCTGAATGATTGCGAGAAGGCATTATGCAACCACTTTAATCTATGGAGCATAAAAGGTTAAAGTTATTCTTATGTGAGACCAAATCATCACATAAAAAGTTGAAAAAAAAAAGGGCACAAGAATAACCAAAGAAGAATCATGCTAATAGAATTGAATTTTAAAGTTGATAAACTATATTTCCTCTTCAAGATTAATCTAATTATATTAAAATTATCCCCTTTTTCTTTGAATGAGTCAAAGTCAAAGTCAAACTATCGACACTAATTTAAGAAATGTATTAGAAATTTTCTTATAATTAATTGAAATTATTTGTAATAGATACAATTACAATTGAACCGTTAACTATTCATTGATACGAGGTTTGAAGCAATTTATGTGAGTTTTGTGCTACTAGATGGCGAGAATCTACCTCCCCACCAACTAGCTTTTGCAGTAAAGGGATGCTACTTGGAAGTTAGAAGACGATGCAGAAGTATTAGTTTGGTGGTAATGATGGGCCAATGATCTATTGGGCTTCCTTTCTCTCAGCTTATAAAATGAATGAATTGAGCACGTGGCCCATAGCAGCTTTGGAAACCCACAATTGATTTTGGGCTTTGTGGTCGACCCTATGGTAGTTTGGCCCAAAAATGCTTTGCTTATAGTTTTTTGCAGAGCCCACAGGCTAGGATCCTTTTGAGTAAGTCCATTTCAAGAGATTGGTTTTTTTTTAGGAAGAACCTTTACCAATTAGACTCGGAGACAATAGAAAGATCCATAAGTAGTGAGAGGCCCATGGCACAGCATATAGACTTTTTTTCTGTTCACAATAATGATTTGAATGTTTAAATCTAGTATTTACGGCAACTATTCCAATCCCTTGTTACTAGTCAAGTCCTAGTTGCTTGCGTAGGTATCAATATGAATTCAAATGATCACACTTTATTTAATTATAAACCCTAAAATACGCCTCATAATTAAATTCTAACTAAGTTACTTTTTATTTAAAATTATGGATTACATTGTAATTTTTTATTATTTTAAATAAATTTAGATTATGCTATACATATAAATATAATTATTAGAAATAATAGATAAAATTAATAATTCTATCTTTAAAATTGTAAGATGTTGATAAAATGATTTTTGAATTATAAAAATAATCATATTAATTCATAAATAATATTTTATTTATATAATTTTATTACTTTATACATACAATTTCATCTTTAATGATACGACAGATGAATAAAATTTTATGAATAAAATATTATTCAAGAATTACTTTAGTCATATTTATAATATAACAGTCAATTTATTAAAATTTTATAATTTCAAAGATAAAATTATTAATTTTATCAAAATAATATAAATAATATAAGGGGTTATCAACAAAAGATCTTTCTTAAAAGAGGTGACTTCTAACATGAATTCATGAACTATTCATTAGTGATGATTAAAACGTCTACTATCCCTAATATTAATTGAACATGTTGTACATGAATTTATTAAAAGCAACTAATAGAACCAACCCACTTCTCTTTCCACAACTACAATATCCCCAAATTGCAGCCATGTATGTCATGAATTAATATTTTGACAAAACCTTAATCAAAAGCAAAGTTATCCTTTCTTCTAAGGGATGTTCAATAGTGCAAAGTTTTCACGCAATTGGGATAAACAAACAGAGACAAGATCCAAGTCTTGTGGGCACCTAATAAAATCCAATCAAACATTTTTTTTATAATAATAAGAATGACCAATTTACTAGACCCATATATATAAAATTCAAGATCAATTCGAAAATATAAAAAATAAAATCTTAAAAAAAAATCAAATATTATTTGAGTTAAAAGGACTTATCATTAGCAATGGCAACGGGGGTACGAGGACGGGGAATGAGATTACTGTTTCCGATTCCCGTCAAAGAATTTTTTCTCATTTCTGTCTCCGTCCCGCAGTATTAAAGAAAAATTGATCTTCGTTTTTTGAATCAATCCTCTGATCCCCATCTCGAAACAGGGATTCCCCACCAGATCCCCGTCCGATCGGGATTGATTGTCATCCTATTTATCAATCAAAATTTTCTAATCAAGCATGCATATTCTGTATGCACCACAAATCCAGCCTGGATCATCAGAATGCTTTCATTACTTACTAATTACATAAAAAATAGCAGATTTTCAGTGGCTTTTTACCTAATTTATACTTAAGTTTAATTAATGGATTATATAGATTGATTGATAATAATTGCTCGTACACATGCTCAAGGCTTGTGGACAATGGTTTATGCTTGACAGCCAAAGTTATGCAACCAACGTAAGTAATGGGACCCATTTCTTTGCTTAACCAACCAAAGTTATACTACAAATTAAGGTTAGGTTTCATTAGGTTTACCTGATTTTAGACAGGACAAAGTTTCTTTTCGTGGGCAGCCATTTCTTAAATTAGAAAAACATGAAAATCATTAACTTATTTTTCTTTTTTTTCATTCTAGCAAAAAAAAAAAAAAAAACTCATGCTGTCATTTTCTTGGAAGAAGAATAAATCTTTTTTTCATATTTAAAATTGGATATGAGAATATCATGTCCTTTACTAAAAAATGTATGATTTATAGTAAATTTAATTTTTTATAAGATAATATAAGAATAAAAATAAAAAAGTATGATGTGAAAATAATATAATTATTAATTAAAAAGGTTTAAAGATAAGATGTATTATTTCATCTCAGGAATGTAAAATGTTATTAATTTCTTAAAATTTATCGTAATACTTATAATTTAAGGAATTTTTTTGAATAACTAATATTAAAATTCAAATTTAAGAAATCAACTACGATATTTTCTTTTATTATTATCTTATTATTTTTTCTTATTCTTTCTCATCAACGATTTGAATATGAAAATAAGCTATGCGATGGATATGAAAATATATTATACCATTAAATATACAATATGTATTTAAACATATACTTTAAATTTGCTTTAAATCATTGATTCAGCCATGTGAAAAATAACAAAGGTTAATGAGTAAAGAAATTGCATATCTTCAATTTTGATCTTCCCACAATGCTTTATTTTTATAATTTCTTATTCCAATGATAATAATATATGTACTTTGAAAATTTAAGATGAAGATTATTTATAATAAGTAACAATTGAACTGCTTATTATCAATTGACATAAAACTTATAATAATGTATATGGATTTTATATATGCTAATAAATGATTAGTTGCTCTAATCGTAAATACAGTTATTATAGATAATCTATTTTTGAGAGTTTATGATAGCAATTTATGAAATAAAAAATTGAAAAAATTACAAAATTTAACATACATGAAACTATATTCCAAAGAATGAATTTATAATTATGTTTTTCTCTATTGATTCATGTTTTAATTTTATCTTCCTTTCTTATTTTATCATTTTTTTAATTTAAAGTTAATGATGTGACCAAATGATAATTACAAATTGTGGTTTTAAAGTGGGGTTTGTTGATATTTTGGCGTTAGCTGCAGGATATATCTCTCTGTCTGTCCCATGGATTACATATTTTTACAGTTGTCTACCCACGTGCGGCACTTTGCCAAGTCCCCGATTTTCTTTCTCCCTCCAAAATATCGGCACGCTATCCAATACACCCGTCTCCTTGTCCCGCCATCTCAATCCACGACTCTACTAAACTGAAACTTACAGTGAGGCAGAAGCACAGAATCAAAACTCCCTAGGCCTCTCTGTCGGTTACCGCGAGTCAAACCATTCCAGGTCAACGAGGTTTCCAACTCGTGGCGCAGGAGTGCCCGATTATTTGAGAATTACTCGGCGAGTTTTTGTTATAATGCCGTGACTCTTTTGTGGGACCCAGACTAAATTGTCGTTATCTTTTGCCAGCTCTACTTCTACCTCGCTTTTCCTGAAACCGTTCTTAATTCCCTTATTACCCCTGAGGTCATTTTGGGAATTTGGATACAGACCAATCCCTGAGCTGTTGCCTAGTTGAGAGAACCTCTGCCACTGTCTTGAAATTATTGAACTTCATTAGCACCTTTGTTCCCCTTGTGTGCATTAAAAAATTGATTTTGTTTTTCACTTTAGTTGATTAGAAGGTTATTATTAGTAACTAATCATGAAGGAATCTTTTTTTTTTTTTTTTAACTTATTACGAATCACCTAAAAGTATAAATACATTGGCAACTTTGTTAACAAATATGATTTTGGTGTTTGGATTATTTCAATCATCATATGTTCTTATAAAAATATATATTTTTAAGAATTAAAATAGTTTTAAAATTTGCACATTATTATATTTGTTTCAATTAAAATAATTTTTTAGAAATGATAAATTAATAAAAATAATTAAAAAATTTATTAATATTAAAAATTGATTAATAACAATAGATGATGATAAATAATAATAATTATTATTATAAGATATTGATAATATGATGTATAAAATAATTTTTTATATGACTATAATATTTATATGTAATAAAAATATATAATTTAATATTTTAAAACATATTAAACTAAAATCATTTTTGAAAATATGTAATTTTCTTGATAATTTTTTTTATTTGTGAATTAAATATAAAAATATTATATTCTTTTAAAATATTTTTTCGGAATGCATAAAAGATTTTCCTAACCAAAATAACCTTTGCTAGTAGTGTTATACTTTTTTTCATTTCTTTATATATGTTTTTTTTCCCCTCAAAGTTCTCTCAGAAAAATTAATGATCTATTCTGCAACATTGATATTGATTTTGGAACAAAAATTATAAGATTTAGGGATATTAATTAGTTAGTTTTACCAGTTAAGATGAGAATATCCTTGCTGACTGGCTTTTTGTTTAACTAAAGTAAAAGATATTAATTAGTTAGTTTTACTAGTTAAGATGTCAAACGAGAAGCATAAAATTTAGAAAGTTTCCAATCCTCTGGTTTATGCTGGCGTTACTCCCAAAAAATTCACTCGATAAATGTGCCATAATCTCTTAATTGAACATTACATACACTAATTCCAATTAATTGAGTTTTTTTTTTTACATATTTATTGAGTTAGAAAAGAAAATTTATGCAAAATACATGAGAAGGTTATTCTAAAAAGATGAATGTAATTTTTTTTAAAAATAAAATAAAATATATTAATTATTAATAAAAAATAATGACTTAGAATATAATAAATAGTAACTAATTGCATGAGTATCTCTGGATTAAGTATTGAACATGTATTAATAATTATTACTCGATTGACTTAATCGCGTACCCCGGCATGCGACTCATTCATGTACAACCTATTACTTGGATAGCCTCGGAGACTTGATGGAGATTAGTAAAAGGGCAGATTTTTAATCTAGTTTTAGATGGAAAATCCGAAGAAAAAGGACAATTCAGTCAAAGAGAAAGTGTCCCTCCCAATATCTCCAGGTGGGTGGCCCTGGAAGCTTTTCTCTTTGCATGTCGCTTTCTCTTTTTACTGTTTAGAGCAACCAGTTTACCAGAGTCAGTAGGAGCAGAAAACAAATGCTCTGTTTACAGGCGCTTCATTCCTTTCTTCTTCTATCCTTCAAACCCCCTTAGTACACTTTTCTCTTCATCTCAGCTCCTTGTTAATTTTAGCGGCATCCCACTTCCCATCCCATCATCATATGCTGTCTCCATTAAAGCTCCATTTCTCTTTTATTTTGTTCAACATCTTGCCATCTTTCATAAAGAAACAATTTTTAGTTCCTTTAAATTGGAGCTGCAACTCTGGATCAACATTTAATGATCTGCTTTCAATTTTCTGCTGATTTTAGATGATTTTGGTGGATCAAATTTACATTAATTATTAATCTCTGCCTTGAAATTTATATAAAGTTTCTTCCTTTTCTGTACTTCGTTCTTCCTTCACTGCAGTCTTATTTGGATCAAGTTCTTTCTCATCAATCAAGTTCAGTCATTCCACTGTTTCTTTTTATATGAACCTTCAGCCCAAAATTCTCATCATTCATTTTGGACATTGAATATTCCGGTTTTCTGATTCTATCTCAAAGCAATGAATCTTGTACAGAAACCTGATTTGAAGTTGCTTCTTTTTCTCCTCTTTCTGCTCCAACTTCACTCCCTTAGTTCGTACCCCACACCCATGAGCTGTACGGACACAACCCGTTTGTGCACTTCTTTCATGGCTTTTAAGCCTCGGCCAAACCAGACACTGGCTGTATTACAAAGCATGTTTGATGTGCTTCCAAATGATATCACTGTGGAAGGCAATGGCTGGGACTACGTATTTATCAGGAAAAACTGTTCTTGTGCTACTGGTATAAAGAAATATGTGTCTAACACTACTTTCACTGTGAAATCCAATGAAGGGTATGTTTATGACTTGGTGATCGATGCCTATGATGGGCTTGCTTTCTTGCCAAATACCACCCGGATGGCGAGAAACGGTGCGGTGATTTCATTGAGGCTATTTTGTGGCTGCTCTAGTAGATTGTGGAACTATTTGGTCAGTTATGTTTTGAGAGATGGGGATAGCATTGATTCATTGGCAAGCCGGTTCGGTGTTAGTATGGAAAGCATTGAGGCCGTAAATGGCATCAGTAATCCTGATAATGTCTCTGTGGGTTCTCTGTATTATATACCTTTGGATTCAGGTTAGTCTTGTATTATGCCAAGCGTCTTGTGTGTTTATAACTGTATGGATGCGTGCACATTTGTTTCGGGAGATGTTTGGCTCTATTCAAATTCGGTTGTTGCTTTGATCCCCTGTTACATTTGCATTTGGAAATTGCTTATTTTAGCACAATCAGGATGGATATTAGAATGGGGGCTGTATCAGGGGCAGTAATCTTTTATGGGATTCAGTAGTGTGAACAAGTGATTGAAGCGTTTTTTGAGCACGTGAGTTCAAATTATCCAAGACCTAAAGGAGTTTAATTCCAGGAACATCCTTCACTTATAATTTAATTTCTTGGTATGGCATCCTTTTAGCAGAGTTTTCATCTGGGACAGCATGAACTGGATGCTGTGATCAATTTTTTTTATTTGTTCTAAATAATTTAACCTAAGATGTTCACTTTATTTGACTGCTGGAGCAGAAAGCTGTTCATTTGTGGTTTGATGTACATAAAGCCGTTACTTAAATGTTTCACGTGTAGGAATTCTTTGTATCCACTAGTTATTATAAAAGGAGATCCGGTATTGGAATTGTGTTTATGAAATGTAATGATATTAGGTAGCTCATGTTATGCATATTCTGAAATTTTTTTAACTGCATTGCAGTTCCTGGTGATCCATATCCCCTGAAAAATGATACTTCTCCAGCTCCTATTCCTGCTCCATCTGTTGACAACTTTTCAGGTATAGATCAATCTATTTGAACCAAGGAAGATAGTTCCCCCTCCCCCCCTTTTTTTTTTATAACCTTAGAGTTAGCAGTTTGTCTGTTGTATGTCTTCAGAGTTCAGAGTATAGCATACAAATCTGCCATCTTGTGCTTTTACTCTCGGGCCACAGCTAATTTTTGCTGCTGTCATCTTACTATCAAATTTCATGGGAGAAATTATTGTGCCGATACTGTGATACGTATATATAATTATAAATTACTTGGCCTCAAATGAAATGAATCTGTTTGAAGTGTAAGCTTTAAATGACTGGATTTTGTCAACTGAGGCAAAGTTACTCATGCATCATCTATGTATGTCTGAGAAATAAGATTCTATAGCAATCAACCTTTTGTCAGGTGCTTATATCTGATGTTGGATGTGGAGTGTTACTTATGACAGATATGTCATGTAGGTGGCCTTGGCCTATGGCTTAATTTGTGGAATGGTGTGGAGATGCCATAAGTGTTGTGTAGAATCTATCAAGCATATTAATGATGATTGAAATGGTATAAAAAGAGAAACAGTGTCATGCTAATGGTGGTCTGGTGATGCATTTACCCTTCGTTTTATGATTCATTTGTTCTTCTTTTCCTTGAATTGTGTAGCTAGTTAATGAGAACGAGGGGCATTCTGGCAGAGTTTGTTTCTTATAAAATAATTTGAGATGTTGGAGTAAAATTTATATGCTTCTCTTCGATTTTACTGGTTTTTTTTTTTGGCCATGGATTTTTTCCTCTTAATTCCTTTCTTTCTTTATTCCTTTTGTATACGTCTTCCTCATATTGCCAAAGTAAAAAATGGGCTGGTATCTGTGAAATGACTGAAATGAATTACATATACATTTTTTTTTGGCAGCTAATCAAGTCAATCACAAGTCTCATGTACCCTACCGATGGATCATTGGAGGTTTAGGAATTGGTCTTGCTTTGATACTATTAAGCATAATTCTCTATGTTTCCCTGAGATCATCAAATTATTTTGCTGGCACCAGAAGAAGTAATGCAAAAGAGGCTGATGGAAAGATCTCCCATAAATTCCATATTCTTCAAAATCCAAGCTTTTGTTGTGGTTCAGGGAGGTACATATGTGGCAAGCCCGTAGAACAGAAGCAAACTGATGGTGAATCCAGCAACCACCAGACTACCATTCCCAAAGTTTCAAGTAATCAACTTACTTACTAGACTCAAGTTGTATGTGTATGATTTGAGCCTGATTTACTTGTTGTGTATTTTTGGTTTGAATCAAGAACGTTCCTCCTTCTATATCAAGTGAGAATAAGTATAGATAAACAAATTAATAAAAAATAACAATATGTGGATGCTGTGATTTTGTAAAAAAAAAAAAAAAAAAAAATTGAGGATTTATGTAGTGCATTTCTGTACTGATGATGTCCGGATGAAGTAGGTATGTAATGTAAGTTGATTGGGGTTCTCACACTATTTTCATTGGCATCTCAGTTTCTGTTGTAACTGTCATGTTGATGATATTTGATTGCTTCTTTCTTTTGTTGATGCATATTTAGAGGAATGATTTGTTATTATCTGACTTGTAAACTACTGTCTGAGGATCTGTTTAAAATCTGGGATATGATTTGTGCTTCATGTATGATTAATCTGACTTGAGAAATTTTTGCAATTTTTGGAACTTAGATACATCGTTAACTGTAACTGTTATTCATCTTTGTATATAAATACTAAGATTTGTTCTTTAAAACTGGAATTTGTGCCTAGTTAAATTGCATTTGTCATTGCAGGTCTGGAGACTGATGTATTTGACATGGATAAGCCGGTAGTTTTTGTATATGAAGAGATCTTCTCCTCAACTGAGGGTTTCTCTGATTCAAATCTACTTGGGCATGGAACTTACGGTTCTGTTTATTATGGCCTCCTGCGTGAGCAGGTTTATATCTTTCTACTTCAAGTCTGTTGTATTCCTCATATTACAAAGAAGTATTTTTGTCATATCATTAGTGACATGTACTTAAATCATTTTAGGAAGTTGCTATTAAAAGAATGACTGCCACCAAAACTAAAGAATTCATGTCAGAGATGAAAGTCCTGTGCAAGGTTCATCATGCAAATCTGGTAATTTCTTTGTTGATCAAAATAAATAATATTTGATTTTGGAGCTAATTGCTTGCAGAAATTCAAAAGTTTTGAGTCCTGTTTTTTATTAATTTTTTCAAGGTAGAATTGATTGGCTATGCAACTGGTCATGATGAGCTTTTCCTTATATATGAATATGCCCAAAAGGGTTCACTCAGAAGCCATTTGCATGATCCTCAGAATAAGGGTAAGATTTTGCTTTTATGCTTTACTTTGTGAGATATCAGTCACTGCCATATGTTTATGAATTAATTTTGGTTTATGTTTGTGAAATTTTAATGGAATTATTTCTTCAGAACAAATTTGAAAACCAAGCTGTTGTCTGTTACAGTATTTCAAATTTTTTTTAGACTAAAACATCATTTTAGTCCCTCATAAATGCAAGTTTTTTTCAATTTAGTCCCTATTTAATTTTCATTCTCAGTTTAATCCCTAACAGACTGAATTTCCTTTAATCAAGTCCTTTTGTCCATCTACTTCACATCCTATTAGGTAAAATGATGATTTAGAAGTCCAAAATCTTATGTGATACCACCCAATGTTTGTGTGGACACGAAAAATAACTTGTATAAGAATATCAAGTGTTTATATGGATTAAGATAACATGTATTAAATGATAAAAAATAAAAAATTAAAGTGGTTATCTTTTGTCCCTTCTTTTGAATTGAAGTTACAAAGTAGGTTTATAGTATGGAGGGTGCTATGTAAGTATTAGAGGGCATCGGATCAGATTGTAAGCTTTCATATCATCAATTTCATTAACAATGTTAAAGATAAATGGACAAAGGGACCTAATTGAATCTGTGGAAGTACTAATCGAGAATGAAAATTAAACAAGGAGCAAATTGAAAAAACTTGCTTATGTGAGGGACTAAAATAGTATTTTAGTCCTTTTTTTTATTGTGATGTGATATAATTTGATCATGTATAATATGAGAAAGTTGAAATGGCAATATTGGCATCTTGGCTCCTCATGACGTTCTTCTGAACTGAAAAAATACAGCCATCTATATGGCTCCTTTGAGTTACTGCCTATATCAGATTATTCCAGTTATTAGAGGTTGTTTTATGCGTTAATTCTACTGAATAGATCAGCACTGCCGCTTTTTAATTTTGGTTTTTTCTGAGACTAGTTAACTCAATGTACAGGCCTCTTTTGTGTATTCTCTTACTAACAATCGAGGTATACAATAACCAGTTACCCACTAAACCAAATTGATGCTGCAATTTCACTAAAATGCAACTGTGATGGTTTGAAATACATTGAAAATAATTTCTTGTGGAAATCAATAATGAGAGAAGCTTTTTATAATATCCTAAGATGAAGTTTGACTCAGCATCAGGACTGCCTAATTTGCATGAACAAGCTATACAAAAGCTAATGACCTTTTTTGACTGACTTGTAGGTCAGTCCCCACTTTCTTGGGTCATGAGGGTCCAGATTGTACTTGATGCAGCTAGGGGCCTTGAATACATACATGAGCACACTAAAACTCATTATGTTCATCGAGATATGAAGACAAGTAACATATTACTTGATGCTTCCTTTAGAGCAAAGGTAATAACAGATTAGACATTTGTAATTATTTCCATATTTGTTGATTGTCACTAATTTCTTTGTCTCTGCCTTTGTCTCCCTCTAGATTTCGGATTTTGGGTTAGCAAAACTTGTTGGTAAAACAAATGATGGGGAAATTACTGTAACCAAAGTTGTTGGCACTTATGGTTATCTTGCTCCAGAGTAAGTCACACATATAGTTCAGGCATAACAAGTTCTCAAATTCATTCTTCCTGCAATAAAATAAAATTAAAAGTTTATGCTTCTATGTCCAATTTCTTCAGATACTTGAGTGATGGCCTTGCAACAATCAAAAGTGATGTCTATGCATTTGGAGTTGTCCTTTTCGAGATTATAACGGGGAAGGAGGCTATTATACGAACAGAAGGCACAATGACCAAAAATCCTGAAAGACGTTCACTGGCATCTATTGTAAGTTCTGTATTCAAGATGTGATTATGAATTTGGTAATATGTGTGGCAGAGTTCACTTGGCATATAGCTTTCCTTAGATTCTTTGAAGCATCTGGAATGGCTTGAGTACATTTAGCAGTTACTTATGGTGATAATTTTATCAAATTGACACATAGGCTGGAAATGCCTCACTCGGACTCCCTTACCAGCCATACACTCTAAATTTGAGGCAGTTATAATGAGTAAAGATGCTTTTTTATCATGATAATATGTTTTGTATTATACCATTGCAATTTTGAAAAATAGGATGGTGAATGGTGTAATGTCATCAGTCATTTTGTAACAAACTGCAGACATCATGGAGGTCATAGACTCACGTTTTATTATATATGAGTTTTGTGGCAATCAATAAATATGGAAGCTCCAAGAATTATGTGTGTTTTAAGAGTATTTTAACTGATAGTAGCCTGGGACTATGAAGTCAATGTCAAACTGTGTAAGGATAATGATTGCATTGCTCTAAAAGGGTTGATATCATATCAAATTTGGTTAGAAATTTGATTTATACTCTTCTGACTCTCATAAAATTTCATCTTCTGTTTAACACTTGGTAATTGGTAGTGACTTTATTCTTAGGTATCTTGATTTTGTATCTTTGACACCTGTATTTTTCTTTTCCTTATTTAATTTATAATGCCATGCCCTGGAGTTCTGCTTTTGCAGCTGTTTTTTAAGGCTGTTCCTGATATTTGTTAAAATTACAGATGTTGGCAGCTCTGAGAAACTCACCTGATTCCATGAGCATGTCAAGCTTGAGGGATTACATTGATCCTAATATGATGGACCTGTATCCCCATGATTGTGTATTTAAGGTAACTTAATTTCTTCATTTTCTCGTTTCCCTTGTGGTTGAGGGTATTTTGATTTTTCCTAGTAAAACTGTCCAGCTCAGAGCCTAATAAACTAAGAGCTATTTTTTTTTTTTTCATAACTAACAGATCTACAGAAGAATCCACACGAGTGTATAATCTTGATTCTTGTCTAATCACTAAATTGATTACCGATTACTTATATTCTAGGGTAGAGTTACTTGCACAAATAGATCCCTCACACACTTTTGACATGGGACAAGAGTTGAATTGATCTCACCTGTTTTTAGATAGTTGGCAATGTATACAGAGGCAGTATGGGAGAAATCTGTGTGTGCAAGTAGCATATTTCCATATTCAAATATCATCATTATGTAGAAATTACCTGGCCTAACCCTCTCTGGCAGGTCTGTTGGGTATTACTCTGGTTACCCATTTTTTAACCCAAAAAAAATAGTTTGAAGCAACAAGCCATCTCCATTATTTTAAATCCCATTTTTAGGCTATAACATGCAATAAGGTTTTATTAAAGTGACTTACTCCTCATTTGTTAAGTTGGTGTGTTTCTGTGCATAGATGGCCATGCTGGCAAAGCAATGTGTGGATGATGATCCCATCTTAAGACCTGATATGAAACAAGTTGTCATATCCCTCTCACAGATCCTCCTCTCTTCTGTTGAGTGGGAAGCAACCCTTGCTGGCAACAGCCAAGTATTCAGTGGACTTGTTCAGGGAAGATAGCTTATACTGCAACATCTTTTTTCATCTACACCTTATTTTTGTTTGATAGATTATGTATCCATAGAAGCTGAGAGTTGTTGCCATGGCTGGTTGGTCATTATCTCTTGTTGGCTATTTGCCTCAATGTGTCAAAATTCTAGATCTTTATTTTTGTTAAATTGCAATTTGTGTGCAGAAAAATTTTGGATATAAATTTGAATATATGATATGAGAGAGTTAAGGAAAGGATTTTGTTGCTTTCTGACTTGTAATGATAAATTGTAATTCTATATTAATCTATGCGTGTTTTAATTCTTTAATAGCTAGTAGCTATTGTGATGAGGGCCGGTGTAGTTTGCTAGAGGTTTTAGATTTAAACCTCTTCTACACCATTGTACCCGATAAAACATTAAGATTTTTAATTATTTTGTTAGAATTTTCCTTTTGTTCTTCAATAAAACAGAGCTACTGTAAGGCCTGAAGACACTGCAAAATTTTAGGCCCTATTTGGTTCGTCTCCGCAATGGGCTTCTAACGGAATCAGAAAACGAATTCCGTTACCGTGTGTTTGCTTCATTTTACAAAAAAACTCACTCCCTTACTTACCCGTGAGCCAATCCCCTCATTGAACCCATTCCCTTATTTGTGTGTTTATATTAAATATATATATTTAAATATAAAATTATTTTTAATATATTTAATATATTAAATAATT
>JANHAO010001042.1:0-35342 GCA_026873985.1 Saraca asoca
AAATGAGTATGAATCCTATCTTTCCTTTGAAAATAGAAAGGTTGAACCATTAAAGTGTTTTAGTGATCAGTTGTTTAAATCTACTTATTGCCTGAATTATTTGCTAAGCTGGAAAAGTTTCTGAATTTCAAAGATATAGCCTACCCCAGGCTGGTAAAAATGTTATGAGGAAGCACATTGTCATTGATCCTGAGATTTTTGAAAATGAATTTGAAATGAATAACTTTATGCCTAAGCTTACTGTAGGATCCTTTAATGAATACAATAAGAAATTGGTAGTTAATATGCTGTTCCCTACTCCACCCCAAAAGATGGCAGTGGGAGATTACTTATTACTGGCCTGACACCAAAAGATAGGATCCTACATTATGCTATATGCAAAGTTATTCTGCCAAGGATCACTAATTTTACACAAATAATGGAAGATGAATTATTTTTTATGTGAATTATAAAAAATCAAATTGATTTCAATTTTCCTTATTTTATTTTGAAAAATTTGAGTAACTATTCAAGAAGAACAGATATTGGATTTTTGCCATATGGAATCATTTTGACCCCATTTTTCATAAAAGCAAAAATAAAGTTTTCAAATGAATCTTTGGCTTCATGCCCAAATGTAATGACAATGATCACTACTTCACATCTTCACAAGATAAGTTTTATACAAAATAGTTAAGGAAAATGGATCAATAAAACACTTCCCTCCACTCAACCTTCTGGTTAAACTTCAACACAAGAAGCAATCAACACTAAAGTTGAAGCTAGACTGTCTGTACTGATTGAACACATGCACAAACACATGACGAATCGAACTAATAAGATAACTGAGAGTGAAGATGCATGGTTCAATGTAATAGAGGAAATAATGTCTTTACTAGAAGAAAAAATTGATAAAATTGAAAAAGAGTTGAATAAAAGACACAATCTACCCAATGATCAAGTTGAAGAAATTAGGCTGAGACTTCAACAGTGTTATATGGATTTTTCGGAAGCATGTTTTAGGCCAATCAAGGTCCAATTGGAAGCCCACTTAGACTGATGGAGATCCAGGACAAAGTTTGAGGTCACTAAGTGAGGACCCTCAATTGTTGGGTACGAGTTAAAGGCATCTCGCAACTTCATAAAGGAAAGGGTGCAACTCACTGAAGAGACTTCTGACTCCTTAATGAAGAGCCCGCGACCTTCAGAGGAACGACTAGGTATAGATGACGAGATCAGCCAGAGCCATAAGCCCGCTCAACTTCTAGCTCGCCCGCTAACAATGGATACCTATACGGAACTCAGTCAGTAACCTAAGGCACACGTTTTTTGCTAATAGTTCAGCCTCCAAACTTACACATCATCTTCCCAAAAGTCTGACAATGATTTGCCCAGCATTAATTATCTGATGCCAAGCATTAAATGCCTTGAACGATAGAAGTAATTATTTTGTTGCTTATGAAATTACATTTGTAACCCTTCCCCTTTCTATAAATAGAAAGAGTGGGTCACCATGAAAAAGGAGAACACAGATACATGCAGAAACTTTGCCAGTATTGAGAGTGAGTACTGTTCATCTAGTGAGAACTCCATTACTGTATTCATACCCTGTAAAACCAAAACTTGCGGTGCATAATAAATGATTAGCGTGGACATAGGGGCCAAACTGGTTTTAGTCAAACCACGATAAACTCATGGTGTTGTTGCTTTTTCTTCTTTGCTACCTTCTTCCACTGTTTTCTGCCATATTTAGCTTGCAGTCAAGGTAACACTGAACTTAACTCGTTGATTGGATTTTGGTGTCAACATTTTGGTGCTAGAAGGAGGGCCCTCATTGCACATTTTTCATTTCTAGTCTTTAATAAGCTATTTCGAACACAATGGCAAGAGGAAGAACTACCAGGAGTGAAGAAGTTCCAACTGGCCAGCCTAAAGGTCAGGTACAACAGTGGAATGCAGTCGCTCCCACGGTGGGTGCCAACATTGACACAACTTCTTTCGTCCAATACTAACCCATAGTCCATGAAACTGATGGGGCTCAAACTTGGCAACAGTGCAAGGAGGCGCTCGACCGGTGCCAGGAAGCACTGGAGAATATAGTGAAGGAACTAGCCGATATAGTACGAATATTGGCTCAAATTCATGCCCAAGGTGCACTAAGGCAGGATGAAGTTGTCACACCCGAGGCTAGGCATCATCAGTCAGGGCCTTAACATGAAGAGAAAGCCAGGGTTGAACGTCACTGGACCAGTTCGCTGCACTCGTCCAACTCACTGTTAAGGTCCCAAGTCCATCAGGATCAGGAGGACAGGGAAAATGATCACCAATGTGAAAGCTCGCACAAGAGTGAGAGCTCCACAAAACTGACAGCGAGCAAGAGATGGATCATGACTTGTCCGATCATGAGCATAGCAATCTCATAGTAAGTGAGAAGAAAGGAGTTGAAAGACCTTTAGTTAGCAGTCAAAGTCTCGAGACCCAATGGTCGAAGAGTTGCTCCAGAGGATGGAACAACTGGAGAAAAACTCTGCATCCCAGGGGAATCGGGAGTTACACAAGGAGAGAACTCCACTCTCTTACTAGATTGATGTGGAGCCCCTTCCCCGCAGATTCAAGATCCCAAACATCTCCCTCTACAATGGGGATAGCGACCTTTACAGCCACTTGGACGCTTTTAACATCTAGATGGACCTACAAACCTCCAATCTAATGGTGAAATGCTGAGTCTTCCCGACCACACGAGAAGTACCACGGACATGGTTTAGAAGACTTTCGACTTGTAGCATAAGGAGCTGGGAGGAATGCCAAACAAAGTTCCTCAATCAATACAGAGCGTTGAAGAGACAGCTCACCCCCTCCTGCCACTTGGCCATAGTCTTCCAATGAAAGGATGAATCACTCAAAGACTACATCACCAGGTTCCAGCAAGAAGTCAGCAATGTGGACAATCCGTCTGATGAGAGTATCCTTATAGTGATTTTAGCTGGACTATGAAAGGATGAGAAATTATATGAGGACATATATAAGTCCTTGCCAAAAGCCTGGGTGAATTTTATGAGCAAGCCACCAAGGAGATTCGATGGAAGAAAACCTTCAGCCCAAAGAAGCTGAATAAGAAAGAAGAAACCAGCTCCTCTTACCGAGGCAGGAAAAGAAATGGAGGCGAGGGCAGTAAGGACAGCCAAAAAGGGGGTTCTAGAGGTCGAACCTAAAAGAAGGCCCGAAATAAACAATTTCAATATCAGCATCGCTATGATACCTATACTGTCTTGTTAGATGCTAGACAGGATCTATGCGACGGAGAGAGATAACGAACACTTCGGCAGGCCTAGACTAATAAAGACCCCTATTAAAAAGAGGAACCGCAATAAGTTTTGTGCCTATCATAGCGAGGTCGGGCACAACACATCAGACTGTTGGGCGTTGAAAGACACCATGGAAGACCTCATTAAAAGAGGCCACCTGAGAGACTACGCGGTGAGACCCTAGGGGCAGTGACCCTTGCATTCCCAGTAACCTATGCTGCAACACCATCAAACTCCTGAGCACAAGGAAGCACCATCTATGAGGACAATCTTTACCATACACGAAGGACCTCATATCATGGGGGCCTCGAACCGATTGCATGATTGCTATGTGCGAGCGGCGGGCCGTGTCCTTCTGACGAGTCTTGTAGAGTGTGAAAGGCTCGCCAAGAAGGCCAATATAGCTTCCGATAGTATTTCCTTCATAGAAGAGTACACACAAGAGGTCTATTACCCCTATAACGATGCGATAGTCATCTAGGTGAAGATTGACAATGCCGAAGTAAGAAGGATCATGGTGGATACTAGGAGTTCTGTGAATGTAATGTACAAATGGTGCTTCAACCAGATGGGCATGAGCGAGAATTAGCTAGACCCATCACCTGAGCCCCTCTATGGCTTCATTAGAGACGGAATACTCCTAGTAGCATGGATTAAGCTCCCACTAACTCTAGGAGATTATGGCAGGCAAGCGACCGTCATGGCAGACTTTCTTATTATAACTGTCCCTTGGCTTATAATGTGGTACTGGGATGACTTGCCATGAACGATTTTGACATGGTAACATCAACTCAGACGTTAACCATCAAGTTCCCTACCTCGAGCAGAATTGGGTGCATATGTAGGGAGCAACAAGTAGCCTAGCACTGCTATGAGGAGGCAATCAAGCTCGGGGTCCAAGGGAAGAAAGTAAATGTTGTGTCTAAGGGAGAGCCCTGAGTGACAAGCGAGAAAGGGGTCAGCTATGACCTCGACCCTCGAGAGGTGGACGCTGAGTGAGCCATCGGGCCAGTTAAGGAATTGGAGGACGTGCGAGTGAGGGAGGCAAATGAGTAGAGATGCCTCAAGCTGGGGAAGTACCTACCACCCGATGTGAAAGCACACTTGATGAGTTTTCTCAGAGCAAATATGGATGTTTTTGCCTGGAACCATGAAGATATGGAGGCATTGATCCAAGTATAATGTCACATAGACTAAATATCGATCCTTAGGCTAAGCCAATTTGCCAGAAGAGAAGATCGATGATCATCGAACACTACACGACGCTTAAAGAAGAGGTGGACAAACTTCTAGCGAACAACTTCATTCGTGAGGCACAATACCCTACTTGGGTGGCTAACCCTGTACTCGTGAAAAAGAAGAACGGGAAGTGGAGAATGTGTATTGACTTCATTGGTCTCAACAAAGCATGCCCCAAAGACAGCTTCCCTTTGCCGAGTATAGACCAGCTAGTGGACACAATGATAGGACATGAACTACTTAGCTTCATAGACACCTACTCGGGGTACAATCAGATTCCAATGGTCACACAGGATGAAGAACATACCTCATTCATCACCGATCACGGGCTGTATTGTTATAAAGTGATGCCCTTTGGACTTAAAAATGCGTGGGCAACCTATTAGCGGTTAGTGAACATGATGTTCCAAGAACAAATCGGCAAGACTATAGAGGTATATGTAGACAACATGCTGGTGAAATCCAAACAACTTGTCGATCATGTCTGTGACCTTGACGAGATGTTCCAAACCTTGAGAAGGTACCGGATGAAGTTGAACCCGCACAAGTGTGCGTTCGGAGCAGCCTCAGGCAAATTCCTCGTCTTTATAGTCAATAACAGAGGGATCAAAGTGAACCTAGAGAAAATTAGGGCACTGCTCGATATGCATTTTCCCATAGGACCAAAAGACATCCAAAGCCTAAATGGTTAGATCACCGCGCTTAGCAAATTCATCTCCAAGGCAACGGACAAATATGTTCCCTTCTTCGACGTCCTTAAGAGGGAGAGGAGGTTCGAATGGACCCCAAAATGCGAGATCATGTTTTAGGAACTTAAGACATATCTCGGGCAAGCACCTCTCCTTTCTAAGCCAAAAGAGGGTGAAAGATTAATCATATACTCGGGTGTATGCTAGCTTGCCTTGAGCATGACACTTATGTGAGAAGAGGGAGGAGTTCAACTCCCCATCTACTATGTGAGCAAGAGACTACTGGACGTGGAGATAAGATGTTCACCCATGGAGAAGCTCGTCTATTGCCTAGTTATCACCTCAAGGAAGCTTTGACCCTATTTCCAGGCCCACAGCATTAGGGTCCTCACTTAGTACCCACTAAGACAAGTTCTATAAAAGACAGATGCCTCAGGACGACTGCTTAAATGGGCAATAGAGCTCGTATAGTTCGACATTGAGTATAAGCCTAGGACGGCTATTAAGGGGCAGGCACTAGCCGATTTCATTATCGAATTCATAGGCCCCTTACAAAATGATGTAGAATTCCCTGAGGCCCCATGATAGGAACTATTCATTGACGGGTCATCTAGTGATCAAAAAGCCGGAGCAGGAATGCTTCTTGTCAGTCTGGAAGGACATAAGGTCTTCAGTGCCTTAAGGTTTGGCTTTTAGGCCACAAACAATGAAACTAAATATGCGACCTTGTTGGCAGGCTTACGACTAGCCAAAGAGGTGCATGTTAAGAGAATAAAGATTTTTAGCGACTCACAATTAATCGTTTGTCAAATAAAAGGTAAATCCCAAGTTCAGGGGGAAAAATGATGAGATATCGCCACAAAGTCCAAGAGCTACTAGGCTCCTTCCAACAATTAGAGATCACTCGGATCCCACGAGCCCAGAACACACTGACACTTTGGCTCGTTTGTCTACCACTGATGATCCTGACCTTATGGGACTGGTCCCAATAGAGCTCCTTTCATCCCCAAGTATCGAGCATCAAGACGTCGTCATGGCGATTGCCAAAGTGCCCAACTTCTGGATGGATCCAATCCTGGACTACCTATAGAGCAAAAGGTTACCAAATGATAGACTCGAGGTGTGATGTCTGCGAGCTCGAGCAGCCAGATACTACATCCACGATGACATGCTCTACAAGAGAGGGTTCACAACCCCATTTTTGAGATGTATAGATGGCGAAAATAGCAGTACCGTCCTGGAGGAGATTCATGTAGGGCATTACAAAACCATACTGGGGGGCTATCCTTGGCATAGAAGGCCCTTCGACAAGGATTCTATTAGCCAACAATGAAGTAACATGCTATCGACCTCATTAAGAGGTGCGATAAGTGCCAGAGATTTGTAAAGGTGCCGTGAGCCCCACCGGCCTATCTGAAGCAGATGACAAGTCCATAGCCATTTGTAATTTGAGGGATAGACTTAATCGGACCACTTCACAAGGTATGGGGAAATTGTAAACATGCAATAGTAGCTGTAGACTACTTCACCAAATGGGCAAAGGCAAAGGAACTCATTGAGATCTCATCCACTAAGGTTGAAAAGTTTGTATGGAACAATATTATTTGCAGGTTTGGGATCCCTCAGCAGATCATCACTGATAATGGGACCTAGTTCACTAGCGAGCAGTTCATCAAGTTCTATGATGACCTCAAGATTGTTAAGAGCTTTACCGCCATAGACCACATACAAGCCAATGGGCAGGTAGAAGCCATCAACAAGATCATTAAAAAGATCTTGAAGACTAAGCTAGAGGCTAGAAAAGGGGCTTGGGTAGATGAGTTACAATTAGTATTATGGGCCTATAAGACCATGCCTTGCAGCTCCACGGGGGAAACCCCCTTCTCAATGGTATATAGGTATGAGGCAATGATCCCCGCAGAACTTGAGGTCACCACACAGTGAAGGGTCACTTTCAACCCGGAAGATAATAACCAGTTGCTCGCTACGAACCTAGACCTTTTGGAGGAAGTAAGAGAAAGAGCTAGCCTCAGGGTTGCAACTCGTTAGCAATGGATAACGAGGTATTACAACCACAGACTGCAAGCTCAAAAGTTCAAACCCAGCGACCTTGTCTTGCGCCTTGTCTTCCCCGGAGCCTACAAATTCAGTGAGGGGACCTTGGGATTGAATTGGGAAGGTCCGTACTTTATCAAAAGGATTGTGAGTGATGGAGCCTACCATCTGGTGAATATGAATGGAGAAGAATTCCCCCACGTTGGAATGTCGAGCACCTCTGCCGTTATTATCAATAAGTGTCTCGGTACCTTATAGCTGATTCATTGTACATATGAATGTAATTCTTTGAATTCTTTGGTATAAGATTAGAGATTTTTATGCTAAGTTATATGTTGTACGATGCAATAATAGTTAACATGTCTAATTCTTGTATGAGCATGAATAAATGAGACCCAAGCATTTGAGCACGTAAACAATAAGGATAAAAAGAGTTGGACTTCACTATAATAAAATTATATAAGCTATTCATGAAGTTCATAACATGTGACAGGGGCACCGAAAAGAGCCAAAAGTAATACAATTCTTTCTCTAGGAGGACGGGGCCCTCAGGGCTGAGCCTTCAACATGCTGAGGATTAGAAACTGGAACGTTGGGAGCACCATACGTAGGAACAATGTTAGCAGCTTGGGAACTACTCTCTCCCTGGACTACGACTTCAGCAGAAGGGACACTAACTTTGGCACCAAGACTTTTTCTTATAGCTCGAGCTTTCCACTATTCTACCGCCTTGATGGCTTGGGGATTGAAAAAGGAGTAGTTAAGATCAGGGTCTTTTTCCCACACAGTATAAAAGAATGAAGCAAGAGTTGTCCTCTTCATATTCGCAGAGGTCTCTGCCACACGTGAGGATATCTCGGCTTCAACCTTTGCCGCTTTCTCCTTAACAAGCTGTAACTCTTCCTTTAGCATCATTACCTCTTCAGCAGAAGCCTTGGCCCATTGCTCTGCAGCTCTTATCATCCCTTCAGTGGTATTCACCACCCTGTTCATTTCCCGTAGTTGTGATTGGGCCTCATATAGCTCTATCTATGCCTTTTTAAGGTCATTGGTGGTGAGGCTGAAGTTCACCTCCATATCCTCGTGACGCTTCATCTCGTGAGATAATATGACCTCTAACTCCTTTGTTTTCTCCCTAAGTCCCCACACCTCAGCTCACTAGGCCCCTAGCTCATCCATGAGAGCCGATTTCTCTCTGTCCTGGTCTTTGCAGATCGCGACAATCTTTATCAATGACAACACATTCTACAGGAACAAGCAACAAGGTCAGACTTAATAACAAATGAAATGGCTAAGGTGAGAAAGGATACTTACCGTTAAGCCTGTCATGCTGTGAATCCCGCCAGCCTCCCAAGGGAGAGTTCCTCGCTCTCCAACGTATTGATCTTGCCCTTGTTGCCCAAAATCGTATTGAAATTTTCAACAAGTTTCTGGGCATGCACCTCTATTTCGGAGCCGAGCGTAGCCAATGGCTTTGTGAGATTGACTCCTGACGGGTTTTGAAGGGTTGCCTTCTTCTTCCCCTTGGCAATCCTTCACTTCTTTTGAGGAGGACCAGAAGGACTGGTGGTACTAGCTACCCCACCTCTTTAGAACGTGGTGAGGAAGTTAGGTCTAGAAGAGAGACCTCAACAGCAGCGGTTGGTTGCTCCGCGATAACCAAAATTGGTTCAGTCTTAGTGGCCGTTGGAGCTTCGGGGGCAGGTCTCACATCGGGAGCTGGGGGTTGATCCAAGCGATCTAGGTCTAAATAACTTCGCAACCTGAAAGAGCCTTGTCCTCGCTATCTGATGGGGGCATTCTGAGGATTAAGTCCATAATTTTGTCGTATTTATCGAAGTTTACGGGCCTAACCTCCGTCATCTAGTGAATCCCTACCTCCTTGGTCACTACGACGTTTATTGGCGGGGCAAGCCTAAAGAAGCAGAGAACATCTTCGTCGAACCTAAAGTCGTTCTAAAGATCCTTAGACGAAGCGAACCGATCTAGAACCCCTAACTCGTTGGCCCTAAGTACTGGCCATCTACCAGTTCCATCTGTAAAATGGAATAAGAGGTCAAAATTCAGAACAACAAGTCACAATCCAGGATAGATATAAAAGAAGTAAATGAATTCATCTATTCCCAACCCACCTACCTAAAACAAGAACGAAATCAAGATTTTTAAGATATGTCAGCGAAGGGCATGAAATATAAAACCAGTGGACTTGTAGGGTCCCACGTTGGACTTCCCCTTTGCATCCCCCTACAGAAGGATCATTTTATGAGTTATCTGCTTGGTCGAAAGGTAATAGAGCCCATCCTCAGAGTTAGCACACCTTAGGTCATAAAGGTAATTGAGGGTTTTAGGTGATGGTGGAAGGAGGCCATTGCCTTTGTGAATGAGGGCCAGTGAAATCAACAAAGTATATGAGTTTGGTGTTAGCTGAAATGGGCTAAGCTTTATTTTATTTAATAAATCAATGATAAAAGGTTGAATGGGAAATCTTAATCCCACAGTAAGATGCGGGATACCAATGGCTATAAAGCCTCGAGGAGGATGAGTGGCGTAGTTGTCCGGAACAAGAACCATAATGCTGCACCCTTTTGGGATCCAATTCGACCCAATGATGGAAGTAACATCTTGAACCTGTACAGTGGACTTATGATGTTTAAACGCATGACCGTCGGGGTGCTCACTCAAAATTGTCCTTCGGCCCTTGGTGCGTCACGAATGAGCACCTAGGTTGATAGTGACCTCCCTTCCACTTGTGGTCACACCCCCAACTTCTCAAATGTTCCTCATATCTTGAGATGAATCTAGTTCATCATCCTCACTTCTAATCAAGTGACGGTGACGTGCATGACCCGCTTCCATCTACACAAAGAAAGGAAAAGACTAATAAGCTCACTAAGAGTGAACCATACCAAAACTAGGACTAATGACCCTCTATTTCATAGGACATGCACACCCTATGCCACCGCATTGACTACCTAAACTCTGGAGAACGGAGGAGACACTCCGGATAGGCAATAAAATCTCAGAAAACACAAATGTATACCCAGAATCCTAGGGCATACCAGCAACCCAACTACTCCATTTCAAATAAAGACTAAGTGTCCTAACCATATCTACCCGTTAGCATCATCGTCTCTTAATCGATCAAAATCAAATCCCCTATTTTCTATAAGGGAAGAAAATTGCATAAAGTGTAGAGTTAGAGGAAGCTTACCATAATTATTGGAGACGAAGAGTCTAGAAAGCTTGGGTAATAGCTGAAAGCATAGGCAGAAGATGATGAAAACCGTTGGCGAAGAAGCTATAATGGCGGTCAGAGAAATCGATAGGCAAAGAACACCAGAAATCCAAAAGTTTTCAAATGGCAAAGTGAGAGGGAGAAAGAAAACGCTCTCAGCTTAAAAGAGAATCACAACCCTACAGTTGGATCAAAAGGAGTGTTAGTTACCCATGATCCGACGGCCCAGAGAAAACAATGGCCAATAAATGATGATTCAGCATATGTGCGCCAAAAGCTGAAAATAATAATTACCAGTAGCCGCTGGGAAATGAAAAGCTGCATGTATGAAACATATAAGGAAACCAACGGCTCGTTGAGATAGCAGGTTGTGATATCGTTGAGAATTAGGGCATGATGATAAACTCAATCTCACGTCCAAGTAATGCATTAGCCACATGTAGAATTCTTGCGCGAGCTACATCTAAGTAGTGTACCAGCCTCACATAGAATTCTTATGCGGAACGACCTTGCGTCCAAGTAATGCGTTAACCATACGTAGAATTCTTGCATAGGTCAGGGGCAAAATAACTATCTCGGGTCCAAGTAATGTGTTAGTCACTTGTAGAATTCTTATGTGAGTCGCGTCCAAGTAATTTGCCAGCCCTGTACAGAATTTTTACGCAAATGACCTTGCGTCCAAGTAATATGTTAACCATACGTAGAATTCTTGGGCAGGTTAGGGGCCAAACAATAATCTCGCATCCAAGTAATGAGTTAACCATACGTAGAATTCTTGCACTAGCCACGTCCAAGTAATGTGCCAGCCCCGCATAGAATTTTTGTGCAGAACGACCTTGCATCCAAGTAATGGATTAATCACACGTAGAATTCTTGTGCAGGTCAGGGGCGAAATAATAATCTCGCATCCAAGTAATGCGTTAGCTATACATAGAATTCTTGCGTGAGCCATGTCCAAGTAATGTGCCAGCCTCGCACAGAATTCTTGAGTGGAATGACCTTGCGTCCAAGTAATGCATTAACCATACGTAGAATTCTTGCACAGGTTAGGGGCCAAAGAATAATATCACGTCCAAGTAATGCATTAGCCATACATAGAATTCTTGCGTGAGCCACGTCTAAGTAATGTTCCAGCCCCGCATAGAATTCTTGCGCAGACAGACCTCGTATCCAAGTAATGTGCTAACCACACATAAAATTCTTACGCAAGTCGAGGACAAACTCAAGACCTTGCGTCTAAGTAATGCGTTAGCCACACACAGAATTCTTGCACAAGTCGACATGACTGATTGGTGATGCGACACATATCCTTTAAATGGGAGTTTATTGATATTGGCTTAAATTCCTTGTGACGAAAGCTAATTATCTCATTAAATACTTTACACAATGATTGTTGAGTTATGATTTTATAGGGGTAAATCATGTTGCCAATGGCAATCAGTTAAACTATCCATACACGGACTTAAAAAGACAAAGGGACAAAAACATGATGCTCAAAGTTACACTAAAAGACCTCCTTCGATGAGGTAGATTTACATAAGGAAAATTGATATACAAAGATAAAACAAAAACAAAAAGCTAATAACCCCATAATGGGAAGGAGAGATAGTTTCTTAGGAGGCAAACTCAAATCAGATGAAGCGAACAGACTCGGCTGCTCATGCTCATAACCTTCCTAAGCAAGTGGATCATTTCCTGACTCCCTAAACACAAAGCTATTCAAAAAGGGGTCAGGAACACAGCTAGCAAGGCTGAACTTCACAGAAGGACCGTGAAGAAATGATCTAAGATCTGTACAAAACTTCCTAAGGGCCGAGGAGAGAAGCTGTATAGGGAAGTTACATGCAACAGGCTATCCATGTCTCCGAAACCTCTACAACGGATAATCCATGTCCCGAAAAGCTTCTTTGAAAGCTGAACCATCAAAAGAATGAAGTGCTTGATCACAAAAAGAGTGGAGCTCTATAGGCCTTTATAAATCCGCTCAGGTGCATCAGATGGTCCAAGAGACATTCGGTTGTTCCGAATCGAATGGTCCAGAAATAATGAAGACTGCCATGTTGATGGTTGAGATAATGCACAAAGAAGGGCATGGCCTAAAGTGTGGGAAATGAAAGCCTAAAAGATGGAAATGACATGACAAACTGAGCACAAAGACTGAGTCATCTTACAAGATTGCAGACAAAGACTTTGACCACTTGTTGCAACTCCCAGCCCACAAAGTGAGCTAAGAGTTAGGGGGCTTATGTTATATGGATTTTCTGGAAGCATGTTTTGGGCCGGTCAAGGTCCAATTGGAAGCCCACTTAGACTGGTGGAGATGCAGGATGAAGTTCGAGGTCACTGAGTGAGGACTCTCGATTGTCCAGTGCAAGCTGGAGGCATCTCGTAATGTAACGAAGGAAAGGGTGTAACTCACTGAAGAGACTTTCGACCCCTCAACGAAGAGCCTGCGGGGTTCAAAGGAATGACCAGGTATAGATGACGAGATCAGCCAGAGCCATCAGCCCGCTTAACTTCCAGCTCACCCGCTAACAATGGATACATGTACAGAACCCAGTCAGTAACCCAAGGCATACGTTTCCTGCTAATAGCTCAGCCTCCAAAGTTACACATCAGCTCCCTAAAAATTTGACAATGATTTACCCAGCATTAATTATCCGATGCCAAGCATTAAATGCCTTAAACGATGGAAGTAATTATTTTGTTATTTATGAAATTACATTTGTAACCCTCTCCCTTTCTATAAATAGAAAAAGGGGGTCACCATGAAAAAGGAGAACACAAATACATGCAGAAACTCTGCTAGTATTGAGAGTGAGCATTGTTCATCTAGAGAGAACTCCATTGCTGTATTCATACCCTGTAAAACCAAAACTTGTAGTGCATTATAAATGATCAACATGGACGTAGGGGCAAAACTGGCTTTAGTCGAACCACGATAAACTCCTGGTGTTGTTTCTTCTTCTTCTTTGCTACCTTCTTCCACTATTTTCTGCCATATTTAGCTTGCAGAAATTGAATGAAATCCCTCTTGAGTAGTTTTGTTTGTTTTTGAATTTTATTCCCATAGACCTTGCTGTTCCCTTTGTTATTTTTTTATTGTTTCTTCTGCTATTATCTTATGATGTATCTTGGATACTTTAATGTTTTCTGAATATTTTGATATTTGTTAAATATTTTGGTATATTTGTAAATATTTTGATATTGCTGGATCTTCTGGTATTTTGAGTATTTTTATTACTGTGATATTTTTGAATGTATGCTTTAGATCTCATGTTAATTCATGTCAATATATCATTCTATAGTGAAATTATGATTAATGCTTTTCAATTTTGGTACTCTTTATTACTATTTGATGTGCCAAAAGGGAGAGAACTATGGAATTTTTGAAAAGTTAAATTCCATAAATTTTAGATTCTATTATGAAATATTATCTTCACTCAAAAAGGGGGAGCTTTTAATCATTTTTGGTGTTTTTAACAATTTTGAGAAAAATTCTTTCAGAATAAAATATTTTTACAAATTATTCTTATTATTTTTTCTTCACTTTGAAATCAATCTAAAATTGTTTGTTAACATAAAAAAGGGGGAGATTATTAGACTTATTAGTCCAAGTCATCCATACTTCATAGTTTTGATGTTGAAAAGTAATTTTTTAATCATTTTTATTTGATATATCTTTATCATATTTTACTTCTTATTTTGTTTTGTTTTCAGGTTTCAAAGATATATAACTATGATACAAGAGAATCAAGACTAGTTTTTAGGATTTATTTTCTATTTTCTATTTTCCTAGGATCTCTTGTAAATAAACTTAATTGATCTTTGATTCAAAACTTTTTTCAACTAAACAATGAGGTAGGAAAATCCTTTGAAGAAAAACAAGATTTTATAAAATAGGTTTTTTATATCACGAATCGATGTGTACATTGATGCATTGAAGAACTTGTGAAAAGTTCATGTAGAAATTGAAGTCACATCGATACATGAAGCACAAATGGGTTTACCGAAAGTTAGGAAAAATAGCTACTTCGATGCGGTAATAGATGCGAAGGCTGTGTATAACAGAATATACTTCGATTACACATTGATGAGTTAGTAAATAAACATACTATAATGGATGCTGAATTGATGTAATAATTGAAAATCAGTTATTTTGTTACAGACGGTTATAACAGTTGTAACTACCTAACTTCTTTTTCTATATAAATGATTTTTCATTACTTTTCATACAACTACTTCATCTATTCAAGTACAAAATCTTTCTCAGAAAGCACCAACATGATTTTCTCTCTGCCTCATCTACATTTCAAGATTTTTACAAGCTTCTAGATCAAAAGTCACTTCAGTTTATCATTAGATAGTTTGAGATTTTCATCTCAAACATTGGTATTATATTACCTTTCTCTTTTCTATCATTGTCTCTTTGTTTTTGAGATTTATAGGGATTTAGAAATTTTGTATAGATTAGCAAGAACCTGTTAATCTTGTGTTTTTCTTTAGGTTTAGAAGAGCCTGTCCCTAATTTTTCTAGGTTAGTAAGAAGCCTGTTAATTTCTTGTGTACTGTTGTAAAAACTGGCAATTCAGGAGCCTGATAATCCTGAAAAGGTTTTTGTTTTTAATTCAGAAGGTCTTTTGGTTGAGAAAGATCAAGTGGAGTAGACTTGAATTGTGATTTTAATTCAAGTTGAACTACTTTAAAAATCTGTGTCTTAATTTTTCCTTTCTATATCTACATTTGCTGCTCTTATTATTAATTGTTAGCATCTGCCAATTTTATATTACTGGTTATTAATCCTCTGCATATTTCATCAAAAGAAAAGATTTAAATAAAATAAAGGTGTATACAATTCTCCAACTAGAAAAGGGCAAGTACACTTAATTTCACATAGTTAGCTTCTGTAATACATAATATATTCTTTTACCCACCACTACTGAGACCTGACAGAGAGCAATATATTCAAATGTATATTCTTCATTCTTAATAACGAGAACTCTGACACATGGACACATATCTGATTAAGGGAAGTTATTAACTATAATTCCACAAGGCAACACTTTATCCTATCGATGATAAGACAAAAAGACATAATATTAAAGGAAGGAGGGAAATACAAAAGATGATAACAAACCCTTAAACAGAAAGGGGAAAACCAAAAAAAAAAAAATACAACTTGAAGAAAACTATTCTATCAATTATTAAGGTAGACTTCAAATTTCTCTGTAAGTTGTTAAATTTATCCCTAGAAAAAATTATGAACTTTTAAGTCAAAGGGAGGTGATAAATAAAAATATATTCTACACTAACATCATTGGCCAATATAGTTATTTAAAAATTCTAATATTTCTTTTCAACCATAAACACCATAAAACAACAAATCTTACAACTTCCTAGAGAGAATTTTTTTTCCTTATTCCTCTCAAAAACCACAGTACCTAGTAGTAAGGAAATTGTCCAAAGTAGGTGGGTAAACTCATGACACCCTAAACAAGGAAAACAAGCTTATTCCATGATTGTCAAGATATATCACAATGCAAAAAAAAAAAAAAAAAAAGCCTATTGGTCTTTGAACTTTTAGATAATAACATACACATTTTCAAGGACAAAGTTTTATGAGGTTTGCACACTTGTAATATATCATTAGTATTAATCTTATTCAAAATAGCAGTTTAAGCAAAAACTTTAATTTTAGAAGGAGCATTAATCTTCCAAAAAGAATTAAGAAAAGGTAAATTAAATTGGAAGGATTTAGATCAAAAAGTTAAAGAAAGATTTATATGTGAACATATTTGAGGAGTTTAGAAATCAAATTCGTCTATCTGTATTAATAGATAAATGAAAAGAATCTAACAAATTCAAAAGAATTAACAATTCAAAAGTTTCTCTTTCATAAAGATTTCAATTGAAATGAAAATTCTAATGAATAGCAATATCAAATTGAACAATAGAAGAAATAAGAGTATTATGTAATAGAGAAAGATGAAAAAGACATGGAAAACAAACTAAAAAAAGTCTCTCCAAACCAAGGATTTTTCCAGAATTGAAAATGATTCCCATACCTTATAGAAACTTGAACCAAGGGAAGGAAAAACCCGAGAGATGAATTTTCAGGAACTCATATGAGTCACACTATTCTCCATCAATGCATCCCACTCATTCCAGTGAAAGCCATAATTCCTCTTAATTATCTTATGCCACAATGGACTTGTTTCCATACGAAAGTGCCACAAGCATTTTACAACTAGAGTTACATTTTTGAAAGCCAAATTATTTATTCCCAACCTCTATCTTGCTTTGATTTACAACAAATATCCTAACTCACCAAATAGTTCTTTCTAATTTCACTAGCACCATGCCATAAAAAGTATGGCATGAGTAAAAGTTTAGTTCAAATTTCATGTCAATGGAGTATTCTAAATAGATTACAACTACAACCCAAATTAATGAGGGGTGAATAATGAAACAAGGATATTTCTATGGTACAAATTTTATCTTGCTATATCTTATACAATACAATACAATCTTTAATTGTAAATGAATGACACATGTGCACTCTTTATTTTAAAAAAATAATATTTCTGGTTAGATAATAAAAGAGAATTTCCAAATTTGGTCCCTAAAAAGTGAGTTTATTACAAGGAGTCAAGGCCTTTCTTGTCAAATTTCTAAGAGTGAAAGGCATGCTCAAGTTGTAGAACGCCTTGAATCTTTCAGGCCTAAATAAATAGATGTGCCAAGCAATGATAACTCTCCAATCATAACAAACCACAAACACCTTTTCTTCATCTATAGCTAAGGAGTCAAATAGCCCAATAAGGTCACCAACCACATCGAGGTTGGTGTAGACGATCGACGATGCCAATGCATCAGTGTGTCACCAATGCCACGGAGGTCCAGCACCACATAGTGGCAGCCAAGAGAAGCGAAGGCTGCAATCTAGTGATGAAGGAATACCAAAGATAAGTGTCATAGTTTGGGACTTGTAGCCAAATTCGATAGGCAAATGTGCTCAGATTTAGATGAAACTTGGCATAAAAATCAAGCATAAGGATAAGATCATGTGGTGTGAATTTGAAGGAAAATGCTCCTGTAGATTTTTTTTTTCGATTTTCCCCATTTTGATGCCATTTGTGTAATTTTGACCAAGGCAACTTGTCCAGTGCGGGTAAATAAGTACATGGTTGTGATCCTTGAATTTTTATCTTCGTGTCGATATGTTATCATGCATTAGAACCCTTAAGAGTTAGGAAAAAAGTCTTTATGTCTATTGGAAAAAAGTATGTCTACTCCTGTTGGTAAGGCTTTTGCTCAAAATGTTCTTTAAGGGGAATGTCTGGTGACCCAAGGTGGGCTTGAGGCACTCGTCTAGGGGATCGAGTGTGTGGCCTTAAGCCTCCCCTACACATTCGAGAGTTTTTAATTGAGGCTCTTTAAATGTGAATAAAGAAGTAGCCCCTCTTTAATCGAAATATTTCCCTATAGAATTTCTTTACTTTTGGCTGCATCTGTATTATTCAAATTGCATGAACATATCTTTGATTGTCTATATGAATGACTTTGTTACTTTTATATGCGATTTGGTTGCTATATGCTATGGAATTTATGCTTATGGTTGACTTGATGTGCTATAAATTATGTGTTACCCATTATTTTTGAAACTTAGATGGCGTATGACCAAGGGGCTAGCTTATTCTCAGGTACTAGTTAATTAAGTGCTGAGCGATGAGTTTAAGCATTGCACATTTTGACAATCGATTTGTTGGACCATGATAGTTTAGTATCAGAGTGTGGTTGAGACTACACTTCTTTATTTTCCACTGCACCCTGTTAATATGCCATTATTTCAAAGAAAATTATGTCCGCTAAACGTTTTGATGCAATTGATATAGTAATTGGGAATCTCGAAGGAGTAGTCGAGGCCATAAGAAATATAAAAAATGAAGAGATCCCTAAACTCTTTCGAAGGGCCAAGAATTAGGAATCTCTTAAGCACCGAGTCTTGAATCTCGAACCTAGCATAGAAATCAAAGGCACAGGAACTAGTGAATTTCCACAATTCAATGAGTGGCTTATTACAATTGAGAGCAATCAGAAGGATTGGGGGGATGATATGAAAGACCTTACCAACGAGGTGAAGGATGTAGTAGCCATTCTTTGTGCTGAGATGAGTGACATAGCAACCTCAGTGAAGGTATTAATGATGGCCATTGGGCATGGTTCATAAGATGGATGGTACCTTAGAGTGAAGGGGGAAAGTGAAAATCCCTGAACCAAGGCTATATGCAGGGGAGAGAGATGCACAAAAGTTTAAGAATTTTGTGTTCAATATGGATTAATATTTCCAAGAAGTTGGCATTACTTCTGAGGAAGAACAGTTGAATTGACCGACCATGTTCCTCATGGATAGCATTAAAGTCTAGTGGAGGACTAAGTATCAGGCTATTCAAGAGGGAAGGTGTAGAATTAATACTTAGGAAAAGCTTAAGCAAGAATTGAAGGTGCACTTTTATCCTTTGAATATGGACTATCTAGCTCAACGAAAGCTATGGGAGTTGACATAGAAAGGATCTATTCAGGACTATGTGAAGATGTTCATAATGATCATGTTGGATATAAAGGATATGACTGAAAAAGATAAGCTATTCTGGTTTATGGGGGGTCTATCACTTGAAGCTGCCATGGAACTCCAAAGGAGGAGAATCGAAATCCTCATAGAAATGGTGATTACAGCTAAACACTTGTCCGATTATGACATTAGCTTTCCTTGAAAGAAGTTCTATGGAGAGGGCCCGAATACTACTGATAGCAGCAAGTTAGGCAAGGGTGGCAATTCCAAGAGTGGGGTCGGTAATAGAGCCTTATCTCACTTGCATGTTTTAGGATCATCCCATACATCAATCAACAAAGGGAAGTCCAAGATCCTAGCTTGTTTCTTATGTAAGAAGCCTCAAAGAGTAACAGAATGTCCATATAAGGCTACCCTGAATGCTTTACAAGTTAAACTTTAAGCATAAGCGGAACAAGGCGACGAGGGTGGTGATAAAGATCTTGATAGGAAGGTAAAGTCTTATGCTAGGATCAGTACAATCTGATTCCTAGACTCCCAAGAGTGGCAAGACAGTGACAAAGCATGGTAGATCTCACCCTTATTGGGGATTTACTCATGCAGGGAGCTGTGTGGGTTTAAGGGTACACCCTGCACAGAAGCAAAGGAGGTAGTAGATCAAGAGAGATGTGCAAAGTAAGCAAATCCTTATAAGGAGGAGTCTATCAAGAAGCTTAAAGGTGTAGTATGTTTGAGGAGCAGTTGCCTAACACCTACATTTTTATTATATCTAATTGTGAAGTTTTTGCATGCAGAACCATTCACTTAGTCGCGAGGACAACTTATGGCAATAACTCACATTACTTTGAGAGGGTTAGAGTTTAGTTATAAAAGGAGCTTATGGTAATAACTTTCAAGAGCACAAGCTTGTGGAAAGCTAGAACAAGAGTGACAGATAACTCTTTGTTCAACACTATTGGCTGTGGTATAGGGAGATACCATTGAGGTATTATGTTTGAGTGATCGTGGAGGCACCAACCTGGTGTTGAGTCCATGTTTGAGGAATGGTGTTGTTGGAGTAGTAGAGTACACAATGAAGTATGATGGAAAGTTAGAAAATGACGTGAGCAGACTTGTGAGCAATGTATGGGACTTGCAAGTATGCCTTGTTTTGTTGGTAAAAGGTGATACGTTTACCTAAACAATGCATGAGACATACATTTCTCACATCGATGGTATGAGACATTGGATGTAGGACCAGTTGGTAGTAGGCATAACCCAAATGCCTAGTTACTACTCAGCTACAAAGATAATCAACTTAAGAGTTATGGAGATAGCTTATTTTCATTGTCAACAACAAGTCAGAGAGACAAGCAGGAGAAAGCTTAGGAAGAGCTAGAGAAGAGCAGATCAAAGACTTTCAAAGAGCAATGTCAAACTGAAGTGTTGAAGACAAAACATTAGTGAAGTGTAAAGAGACAAGCAGAGAAGAAATAGGGAAGAGCTTAGAGGAAGCTGATTAAAGATTCTGCCGATGTTATGTCAGATTGATCATCAATGAGGGCATCAACATTTTCAAGTGGGGGAGAATGTCATAGTTTGGGACTTGTGACAGAATTCAATAGGAAAATATGCTCGGATTTGGATGAAACTTGGCAAGAAAATCAACCATAAAGAGAAGATCATGTGGTATGAATTTAAAGGAAAATGCTCATGTAGATTATTTTTTTGATTTTTTTCTTATTTTGAGGGTGTTTATGTAATTTTGACCAAGTAACTTATCTAATGTGAGTAGATAAGCACATGACTGTGATCCTTAGATTTTTATCTTTGCGTTGATATGTTATGGTACATTAGAACCTTTAGGAGTTAGGAGAAAAGTCCTTATGTTAACCAGGAAAAAGAATGCCTACTCTTGTCGTTAAGTTTTTTTGTTTAGAAAACTCTTTAAGAGGGAATGTTTGGTAACCCAAGTTGGGTATCGAGGCACTCGTCTAAGAGATTGAGTGTGTGGCCTTAAGTCTCTCCTACACACCCAAGAGTATGTAATCAAGGTTCTTTAAATGTGAATAAAGAAGTAGCCCCTTTTCAATCAAAATATTATCCTATAGAATTTCTTTACTTTTGGCCACATTCATCTGCATTGCTCAAATTGCATGAACACATATTTGATTGTATATATGAATGACTCGATTGCCTTTATATGTGATTTAGTTGCTATGAGCTATGTGATTTGTGCTTATGGTTGACTCAATGTGTTATAAATTGTGTGTGTTATTCGTTATTTTTGAAACTTAGATGGTATATGACCGATTGACTGACTTATTCTCAGGTACTAATTGATTAAGTGCTGAATGAAGAGTCTAAGTGCCGCATGTTTCGACAATCGAGCTATCAGACCATGATAATAAGGGAAGCCATGGAATAATGGATGAAAAGGATCAATGAGCCTTTGCCCTTTTGCAGTTATGTGCATGTTTTTATGCCATTGATGGTCACTATTTGGTGCTCAATATCTTCCATTACAAAATCTCCCTGTTCCTCACTCAGATTTTCTCTCTCTGTCTCAGTTTGATCGTGTGAAATGGGTATGCTTTGTATAGTTAAATGGCTAATGAATAATAAGTTCATTTATTCAGAAGGCAAAGAATCAGAAGGGAGGTCATGCATAAGGAAACCCAATTGCAGCTAAAGGCAATTTCAACTTGGGCTAATTTGTAAATCCTAATTGTTTGGTTCAAAAACTCTTTGGTCACCCTTATAAAAATTATCTAAGACAATTATTACAACTTACTGTATTTGGAGCATGAGATTTTGCCACACCACATGTTGCTTGTGATACAACAGATTTGTTATGTTGTACCACAAATTTTCCCATGAAACAAATGGCAATAACAAATATTCATTTTTGAATTTGGAAAAGTCAAAAGTCCAAGGGAATTGTAAGGAATCTTATGATGGGAAGATAATTGTGTCTTTAAAATTTTCTGTTTGAAATTTATGTTTTTATAGAGAATGGTTTTGCTTGTGAGTTTGTTTCATCCATGTAATTTTTTTTTTACTCTCAATTAAAGTGAACAATATGAATTTCTTTTATGTTTCATTTGAATTCTGCAATTCCCTTGAGAGGTTTTATATACAAAATTGGTAGACTAGAAATATTGCAACAATCAAATCACCATAAACAAATCAAACAAATGAATAGATGTAATAATCAATTAACAAAATTACTTAGTAACAAGGGAAAGGCTTAAACAAAATGCACGGTCAACAAAGCACAAAAAAAATGAAATCAAATATAGAATAAAATTGAATCAACTAGAGTCTCGAAGATACATCAGACCTGAGAAGTCATACAAGATTCAAAGTTGAAGTTGGAGTTGACGACGTGTTGTAGAAGTGTGCGTGCTATGGTTGAGAAGCCAAATTACTATAGTCAAAGACTTGAAGTCCCGTGTCATGGCATGTGTACTGAAGTTTGAAGAGATAAAGCATCAAGAGTATAGAAGACGTCCAGGGAGTTTTCTATTTTATAGAGTTAATGTTTTATTATTAGGAAAAAAATGTAAATTATCCCTTTTGACTTTAGGTAGTTGCATTTAACATACACAAACTATTAGTGTTTTTAAATTAACCCCTTTAACTTCAGATAAGTGGTAAATTGTAATTATGTAAAACCTTTTTCTATAGCCTTGGAAGGAATCTAAGTGTAATATTATACTGACATGAAAATAAAAATGTAAGGATTGCGTTTATGGGTTTTCCTACTCGCACTGACAAGTAGATTATGTCAAAATGATTAAGATACCCCTAAAATGTGAAAGAATAAAAAAAAATAGTACACAAGTTGGATTACTCCCAAATTTGAGTCACAAGGCCTCTATACTATACTTGACTTTTCTATAAATTTTTATGCGAAATTAAGTGAATTCACTCTCTCAAATAGCTCAAAAGATGGATATTGAGTGTTAAATGTAACTACCCCAAAGTTGAAGGGTTAATAACTGTTATCTGTGTTTTTTGGTACTATGCAAAATAGGCTGGCAAAAGTCTAATAAACAAGTTCAAGGGGGAAAGGGCCTAACTTGTCCATGACCCAGCATCGAAGTCACACAACAAGTGCACCAAATCGCTAACTGTAAGCTTAGAGCATAGACCGAGGCAGAGGCCCTGACTCATTAAGAAACGAGCCTCAGCTCACATAGCTAGTAGTTCATCCTGCATGAGCTCGCATCACCAAAAGTGAGCTCGACGTCACTAGCCAAAGACCAGCAGTGAGGCTAGATCAGGAGTCCCAGCACATAGGATGCGACATCTCACCCAGCAAAAAGCTCACTATGGGTGAACCTGAGGCAAGCACCCTCTCACACTTGCCGATCTGCAACAAGCAGCTAACAGGGGCCCACTTGTAGAAAACAATCTATAGAAGCTGGCCTATAGTTTGTAAAAGTTAATTTGCAGAAGCCATACTTGTCACATATATTTATTATATGATGTAACAGATTTATAGCTTAGTAAATTACACTTGTAACCTCCCAGCCTCTATAAATAGGAGGGGAGAGATCATTGTAAAAGGTAGTGAAAAATATATACTGTAACTTTATCAAACTTTTCATAAAAATAAAACAATACTGTGGACGTAAGGACTAGTACTGTCTGGTTTTAGCTGAACCATGTTAAAAAGCTTCTGGTGTTCATCTTGTTCTTCCTTCTTCTCCTCGCTTTAGCTGTTTTCTTGCATTTCTAAAATTAGATTGCAGCTTGGGGATACAAGAACTGTTCAAGTTGACTGATCTTTGTGGCTTACCAAATTTTACTGTGAACATTTTGGCTCTAGAAGAAGGGCCCTAACTGCATCTTTCTTTGATCTACTGTTTAGCTGCAATGGCAAGAGGGAGAACCACCAAGAGCACTGGTCTTGCCACTAACCAAGCTGAAGATCATTGTGGCTTACCAAATCACATGAAGCATCGACATTTGCCAAATTGTCATCCAAATCACAAGAAGGCACCAAAATTTCCCAAATAGTCCTTCAAATCGCATGAAGGCACCAAAACTGAATAAATCTTTTTTTTTTCTTCCTTTCTTTCACCAAAAATTCTACATTAGCACTTTAACCTTTTTGAGATTGTCAAAGGCGATATAACCTACAAAGGCTCAAGGTAGATGATACTGCTTTGATACCATGTTAATAAAATAATTAAGGTTTGTATTGGGGAAGAGGTAGAGAGAGGTTAGAAAGAGTTTGAAGAAAACATAAATAACATAATTGAATAAATAAGACTGTTGAATTACTTGAAAGACTTAACCCCACTCTTCTATTCATATAGAGTCTATACAAGAGGTAAAGTTTTAATAAAATTCAATAACTTATTAGGTTATCTAAACTTATGACTTATTTTTTATTCTACATAGACTTATCATTTATTTTTCATAGACTTATCACTTTAACTAATTTTTTCACTAATAATATTGAAGCATGGTAGAAAAGGTTTTAGTGACACTCATTGAGTTCATGATGGTAGAATCACGTTAAAATAATGAAGCAAATTCAAATTTTTTATGAATAAACTCTCTGATTTTAGTTATTGTAGTAGATCTTTAATTAGAAAAGGGATGCAGGGAGAAGTTTATAAACGTATAGTTGATTTCAAAAAGATTTGAAATTTGTGAATACAGCATAAACAGAGCCCCTCTGAGGAGTGCTCTGATACCAAGTTGATTTCATATTTGCTTAAGCCATAAATTATAAATATGTGAAAGAATAATCAATTAGATGTTAATCAGGTTGATTTTATCCTAACAATAAAAGAAATATAATTATTACAATTAGGAATCTCCAACATTCAACATAGAATCCTTAATAATTAAAAATCAATCTATATTAATTTCTTAATATATATATATATATATATATAATTCTACAGGTGTGGTACTACAAAACTACCCCAGAGAGAATCTTAGAGGATTAGAGATAGCAATGAAGTATGTGAATGATCTATACTATAAAGTATAAGTGTCAATCATTGTTATTTTATTATAAAGATTGCTTATCCCTATTCATATATTCTTCTTTATTTTAATAATTTTTTCTTTCTGTATTTGATACTTTTAGGGTGAGTTGTAAAATATGATGGCTTGTCAAGGTCAAAATGTCATCAGACTGATTGGTTATTGTAACGAAAGTTGTCGTATAGTATATTAGTTTGCAGTAAGAGGAGATCTCTCCAATCACATTGCATTTATGTATATACTTTTCCTTATTGTACGTATTGTTTGTTATATGCATATCGTGTAATGATGATGCTGGACATGTTAGTCTAATTGAATATGGGGTCATTGGACACCTGGATCTTTTCATGAACTACTTGTGTGAATATTGTGTTGAATATATTTAAGAAGATTTATATCAAAATGATTATTTAAGATGAAATAATATCTAAGTGTGCTTAAATTTCGAATTTAAGTACACTTTTCTTCTTCACTAAGACTAAAGTTCCTTTTGTCGAACCATGTTTCAACATTTAGCTTGGAAAATTAAACAATGGCTTCGCAACATATATATCACCATCTAATGAATTGAAACTTATCAATAATAATCTAATGCCATCCTTTTTAACCAAAAAAAAAAAAACATAATAAGCTCAAGAATAAAAATAATTCAGTATGGACGTCATTGCCCAAAACTACCATTATTCATGGTCAAATAAATTTTGATAGGTCCACTGTTTCACTCAGAGGGTGAATGTGATTCCACTACCAATATAGTGCTCAAACATTACAGTTACTGATGATCTCTTATTACATTTAAGGTAAGTGTTTTCTCACAACTTTTGACAAAATTTTGACAAAATTTTCTCTGCTTCTCTAGTTTTCTTAGATCACCTGCCCTACTTTCAATTTGTTTTTAACATCAAAACTTCTCATAAATTTCAAATTATAAGACTTTATAATACATAAAGACGCAACGACTCAAACACATGCAATTATATACATTTTTTTATTGCTAAGCGCTCTTCCAAAAATATGTTTTCAACCTTCGCTGAAAGATTCAAATGCTGCCAAACAATTTTGTCACTTAAAACATTTTTTTTAAAATAAGGAAATACAATGTGTTTTAGTAAATTGCTTACTAACTTAAATATAACTTAAAATCATATTTCAAGTAACACATATTTAATATAGCACATACACTAATTGGGAACACTTGCATCCGCACACCAGCACATGGTCCTAACTCTAAGTTGTCTAGACAACTTCCATTGACTTTCTAGGTTTTTGACAATATGGATTCCCAATTAAGAAGTGACATCCTAATGTACTCATTGGGAGACAAATATTGCCAAAGGATTACTAATTTCTAAAATATCAAAGAAACATGTTATGCGATTACAACACCACATATGGTAGGGAAATAAACCCCTTATCAATTGAAATAACTAGCACAAGGTATATCCCACGTGAAATCGATTCGTAGATTGATACATTCAATCACATCAACCCGTTATTAACACATTTTGGGAAAATACCCGATTCAAGAGGCATTCTCATAAGAGACAATCATTAATCATTCCACCTTATTCAAGTGAATATAACTAAATAACAAATAAGAATTTTAATAAGCTAATTGCATGATTCCCTCTACATTTAATATAGTTGCTAGCACAACCACAAAGATACACGTATTACTAATATGTTACATGACCCATGTTCAAGTAATTTAATAATTCTAACAAAGGAAATTCAATTTTTACATTCTACCACAAATTTTTACTATGAACATTATTGTACAAGGTGAGCTATTTATTCACATTTTTACACTATAAATAGATATGAAGTTAAACATTCACTCATGTCACCTAAATACAATTCTGCATTTACACATTTCACACAAATACATCAATCCATATTTGACACATTATCAATTTATTTTCATTCAACTATTTCAACTTAAACAAGTCATATAATAATATAGATTCAAAGCTAGTCTAAATTACTAGATGATTGAATATCCTACAAGTATGAAGAAGGCCGGTGATTTACTCATCTTGAATTTTTATCTTGACAACTGAGATTTCACTTCTAATATATATCAATTAACCACAACCTAAAATCCAACCTAACCATGCATCATTTTAGTTTATCCAAAATTAGTTCCTAAATTGCACCTACACTATCACAGGATCCCATCTAAAATTATGAAAGTTGAGCTACAAGTTCATGATGCTTGCTTATTCTCTTTGGATTCAATCGAATATTTACTTGATTCGTTGGAAGAAATTGATAGTTCATAGCTGACCCAAACATCAAAATCTACAATTCCATCGATTAGGGCTTAGAGTTTCACGTTCCTAATTAACAACCTATAAAAGAAACCTTTGCAACTAAAATTTCAAGTAAAGACCCACTTAACGTGAATATTTGCAAACTGACTTCTAAATTTACATATATCTTCATCCAAAACTATTTGTAACTTTTCCATCAATCATAATATGCTAGTCTTCCGTATTTGGAGCCTTATCTTGTAATACATGTTATGATTTCTAACAATTTTTTTCTCACAAATAAATTGTGACGTTCATTTTCTGGTTGTTTTGGTACAAATTTCCTAAAAAATCTTTGGACTTCTGAATGTTGGTCCAATTTTTCAACAATTTCAGTAAAATTTTAGATCCATATATTTCATTAAAAAACACATCTCTTGTTGCAGTGATTCGGGTGCTTCAGGTGCTTCATTCAAGTGTAGGATAGAAGTGATGAATTTGATATGCTTTCTCGTAATTATGAAAATGATGATTAGTGGCAACAGGGAGAAGTTAAAGTTTTTGAAATAGTTCAAATATAATTTATTGAAAGTTTTAATGAAAATAATTTTAATTTTTAAGGACTATATGTCATATATATATATATATATATATATTTTAAGAAAAAAAACGTATGAAAATCTTTCTAGCTTCCCCAAGTTTGGAGGGTCAAAGCTCCCTCACCAAATAACTATCCATAGCTCAAGTGGAAGTATAATACAGGTTAAAAACAAAGAAACAAAAATTTCAAGGAAATTTTATGTATTATGATTAAATTTCTCAAATAAAAGAGTTCAATTTAAAATTGACTGACATTATATTTTTAAAGTTCGTAAGTATAAAAGTTCGTAATCATGTTTTTCAGAATAAAAGAAATTCTAAGTATAAAAACTGATTCCAAACATATGATTGATACATATTTTGAAATTCAAATCACTAAGTTTAGGATGAATAGGGTTTGTACGGTTTATGTATCAACTTCAGGCTCGGATACACCCCTACAGTAAATAATAGATTTCCATAATCAAAGTTTTGATGAAATTTTAAACTCTGAGAGGCTAAGGATAAATTTTTTTTCATTGGTTAAAGGGCAATAATTAATAATGCAATAAACAATAATCAGGTAACCACCTGCCGTGACTTGCTAGAAAGTCTAACATCTTCGTATGTAAGACATATGAAGCAAGGATATGATACAAGTATCAGATACGATATAACACAGGCACAAGAATATGATAATTTTTAAAAAATTAGTATATAGATATGGTTAGGATACCTAAAAAAGATATAAATTTTATGTAACAGTATTAATATTTAAGAACTAGAAATAATTAATATGTAAAAAATAATACTAAGCAAAAAACTCCTATAATCAGGAACCTTTAATCAATTTATAATTATTATGTCTAAAATAGGATAATCAAACTGGCAGCCATAATTTAAATATATATGAAGTCTTTCAATAAAAAAAAATATTTACATTCTAACTGTCAATTCTTTATTAATAGTTTAAAAAATTTAAATTCAAACTCTTCTTTAATACAAATCCAGTCATGTTGATGATGAATCGATATCCAATATTGGTATGATACAAATTTATCACCGAAAGTGACAAATCGATGCTTCATAGATAGGAATTAAACGTGGATCCCATTTTAGATGTTGTATAGTATAATGGTTTATTGGAATATCTAAATTAGTGTGACTGAATTGTATAAATATCCTTTCAACGAAGCGGCCTTTTTTTCATATTTCTAGTGATAGCGTACCAAACAGGGATAAATTAAATTTTCTTAAGGAATTATGTTTATTAGGAGAATTATGAACAAAAGATTTAGAAGATAATGTAAATAACTTAAAGTAAATGCAAATTTGTTCAATTTAAGGACGATTGAATTTCACTTCAATGAACTACAATTTTAGAATTTAAATTTTAAATTATGAAAAACGTTAAAATTATTCCTATTACACAATTTACATAATCTATTAGTCACATTAAAATTAAATGATTACTAGTTTATGTCACAAATTAATTTATGAAAAATGTTTGATAGTAAGAAGAGAAAGAAAACTGGATGACATAAACATATTTAATTAATAAAATTCTAACGTGTATATGAAAAACAGACTTCTCCCATGACCATCAAATAGTTGACAGCATACAACTGTCAAGGAATGAAATGACTAAATACTATTATAAAACGAAGTTCATATTATATATATATATATATATATATTCATATTCTTTCATGATTACGGTACAAATACTATAAAAAAATGATACTATTTAGTGGCGGTTATTTAGAGACAATTAGATTAACCGCCTTCAAAAATTTTTATAACAGTGATTAGTTTAACTGCTACTATGTTAAAATTTTTTTACAATATAGGGGCGGTTGTTACTTTAACTGTCGTTATATTTTAAAATTTTTTTAACATAGTTGTTGATTGTGCATTTTGGTTCTGCCTAATCCAGTCAACAAGAGAGGGTTCTTACGGGATCCAAGGCTATTATCCGATTGTTTAAATGGGGAGGAGGTGTAAGGAAGGCCAAAGGGAGAAAAAGATGAGTGTAGGACATAGAGATTTAATGTGGTTCAGCTAAAATCGGATTGCATTGATCCCTACGTCCACTAAAGCATTTCATATATTTGAAGACAATTTTACAGAATTCTAGCATAGAATGCTCTCTTCTCCTATTTTACAGAGGGCTCATTCCTCATATTTATAGAGGGAAGAAGGTTACAAGTGTAATAATTGTATAATTTGTATTTCTGTTATATCAAGTATTAAATATACATGATAGTCTAAGGTACAACAAGTTGGCTTTTGCTGATTGCTGGTTGACTGTGAGAAATGCTTTCTGCAGGTGGGATTCATGGATCGTATTTTGTAGAATGACAGCAGAAGTTGTTCATTGGCTGTTTGCTCGACTTCAACAAGTTTCTAGCTGGGTGAGGCACTGCGGGCTATCTCTGCCTCATGAGGTCGAACTCGAATGGGTCGCGAGCTCGATCTGCTAGTGAGCTAAAGAATGTTGCTAACGAGCTGGAGGCTCCTACTCAGCGAGCTTGATGCGTAACGACCATAATGTTAGGTGAGCTGGGCTTCGTTCTTGATTTCTGCTGGGTTCTTGGCAACCTTTCTTGCAATACCTGATTTCAACCATAACATCAGCCTTCTAACTTTCAGCTCGCTTCATGGGTTGGGAGTTGTAACTTGCTGGCACAGTCTTTTTTCATGAATTATTGTGTAGTCAAAGTCTTCGGTCAATATGTCTTTTCACCTAACCTAGGCCATATCGTCTGTTGTGGATGACTTATAGCCATTGGTGTGGCAGCCTAATTTTCTCTGGATCCTCCGATCTAGAATAGCCGATTGTCCATCGGGTCTTATGCCGAACCTGGATCAATTTATAAGGCCTGAGAAGCTTTTCTTGCTTCTTCGTGAAATACCTTGATGGAGGCTTCAGTTAAATCCCAATGTTTCTGATAGTTTAGCTTCTGGTGAAGCGTTTTGAGCTATGTATGGCCTACTATAGAAGACCATGAGGCATGAATGGCCTATTGCACGTGACTCCCATGGATAGCTCTTTATGCTAGCTACAGGGGAGTCTTGTGCAGATATTGGATTATTTCCTCACGGTCCTACTGTGGGTTTCAGCCTTGCCAGCTAGACTTCTGATGCTTTTTGAATTGCTTTAGGTATGAATGAGCTACTGGTTAAGGAGGGATATAAGCAGGGGTAGCCGAGCTTGTTGGTCTTCCTGCTGGTGGGAGTTTGTCTCCTAGTAGCTGACTTTCTTCTTCTTCGTGGAAGTGATAGCTATAGGCTTTATGCTTTTATTTCTGTATTTTTCCATCTTTTGATGTAATTTTATCTCGTTGAAGTTCTTTAATGAAAGTATTGCTTTTTATGACTGTTGAGTATTGTGTTCGGTGCTTTGCATATAGCATGAATTCCTGTAAATAATAGTAAAACAAAATACTTAGATAACCAATTGGTTGTGTTTGTTAACAATTCTAAAAACCAGAGCGCTTTTATGATAAGTAGCATAAAAGTAAGTCGCATAATAGTTGCAGACACTTAGATCATGTGAGAGCTGTGGACATTTGGATCGCATGAGAGCTGCGAACATTTGGATAGCATGAGAGCTGCAAACACTAGGTTGCGATAATACTGGAATGAGCTCCAATGGCCTTAGCTAGAAAGCTAATAATAATTTCTGGGATGAGCCCCGACGCCTCAACTCAAAAGCTGGCAATAATTTTTGGGATGAGCCCTGGCTCCTCAGCTCGAAAGTTGACAATAATTTAAGGTCGCATGAAAGCCACGCCTTTGTAAAGCATTTGCCCAGGTCGCTTGAAAGCTATGCCCTGGCAAAACATAGGCTCAAGTCACATGAAAGCTATGGCCTTGGGAACTTCACTGCAAGGTAGGTGACTAATCTTGCCAGACTTAAAGATAATTTGCTTTTTGCCATGACACTTTATAAAGAGTTTATCCAAAAATTGACAAAGGAATTCAAAATGCATTCATCATTCCTTGAAATTCATTACAACATCAGTAAATGATTCTAATTGTAGTGGCCTCTTCTTACCGGAGGTCCCGCTAGGAAGGCCTAGGTCGTTGTCCCGAAGGATGCACCACGTAATTCTATAAATGACCTCTTTTGATAAGATTGTTGATAGCATCCTTGAGCTCCCGATAGTTTGAGGTACCATGCCCAATCTCGTTGTGATAGGCGCAGAACTCTTGTTTGCTCCTCTGCCTGTAGGGAATCTTTACAGGGCAAGGCTTCCCAAAATCTTCTCTTTCCCTTTCTGTTATGAAGATCCTATCTTGGGTGTCCGATAGGATGCTGTAATGCTCATGGTGAGCTGGGGGCTGGGATTACTCACTTTTGTTTTTGCTGGACTTCTTCGCGGCGTGCTTGTCAAAGTGGTCACCTTGATTCACATTGCCCCTTATCTTATCACGGGCGGAACCATCCTTTTCGTCCTTTTGATTAGGCTTTCCTGAATTAAAAGTTTCTTCCCATTTGATCCGCTTCGTAGCTCATTCGTAAAGCTTGGTCAAATCTTTTACTGGGGACTTATATAAACTTTTGTAGAGTTTTCCATCTTTGTAGAGTCCCACAGAGATTGTTGCCAGAATGGTTTCTTTAGATGGATTCTCCATCGAATTGACTTCAAGTCTAAACCTAGCAATGTAGTTCTTCAGCGACTCGTGCTTACGCTAGAAAATCATAGCGAGGTGATAGGGGGGCATGAGCTACCTCTTCAATGCTCAAAATTGGCTGATAAATTTTTGTTGGCATTCTTCCTAATTGCATATCGACTGGTTAGGAAGACTTTTAATCCAGGTTCGAGGTATACCTCCTAGTGTAGCTGGGAAAACTCGACACTTAACCAGAGGGTCAACTATTTGTAAATCTATTTCAACGTTGAACGCATCTAAATGATCATAAGGATTAGTATCTCCATGATAAAGAGGGATTGCAGAAACTTTGAGCTTAAGAGGGAGGGGCCAAGCTTCACTCTCTTTGGAGAATGGTGACCTGTCCCCATAGCAAGCTCGATCGTTCGGAGCTCTGAGACATTCCTTCAATTGGTTCATTTTTTGAAATAACTCTTCCAACAATGGGTCTTGTGTCTTAGATCACTGGATGGAAGATTATTGATCCTTTCGACTCTCTTGTTCTTGGGAACAACAACCTAGAGTCTGCTGTTGCGAGCTGTGACCTGGAGACTGATTGTCTCTGCTCGAATATCTAGTTCGCCTCTGCTGATGACGACTCCCAGGTATAGCAACTTCATTTTGCTTCTATAAACCTCGAGTTTGCGCTTGCGCCAGCATGGTAACTACTCTGGTGAGCTCTCCCATCATACTCTCTAACTTGTCTTGGCATTGAAACCAAGTTTGCATTTCACCGATCTCAAAGGTAGTAATGGCAGGTTGGTGGTGAGCCAGCGGCAACCTATTGATGGCTTGAGTGGTAGAAGAACTTGTTGTATGACCCTCAATTTAATTGACAACTGTGTCAGATTTTTTGGTAGCCTTTCCCCTATCCATGACAACTAAACAAGAAATCGATCAGAAAGACAATCGGACAACAGATGGGTTCCATCGGGTGTGCCAAAATGTTGATAGTGGATTTTGGTTCTACCTAATCCAGCCAACAGGAGAGGGTTCTTACAGGATCTAAGCTATTATTCGGTTCTTTAAATGGTGAGTAAGTGTAAAGAAGGCCAGAGGGAGAAAAAGATGAGTGAAGGACACGGAGGTTTAACGTGGTTCGACTAAAACTGGACGACACTGATCCTTACGTCCATGGAAGCATTTCATATATCTAAAGACAATTTTATAGAGTTTTGGCATAGAATGCTCTCTTCTCCTTTTTTACTGAGGGCTTTTTCCTCATATTTATAGAGAGAAGAAGGTTATAAGTGCAATTGCATAATTTGTATTTCTGTCAAATATTAAATGTACAAGATAGTCTAAGGTACAACAAGTTGGCTTCTATAGATTGCTGGTTGATTGTGAGAAATGCTTTCTGTGGGTGGGACCTATGGATCATATTTTGTAGAATGGCAGCACAAGTTGTTCGTTGGCTATTTGCTCGACCTCAATAGGTTTCTAGCTGGGCAAGGCACTGTGGGCTATCTCTACCTTGCGAGGTTGAACTCAAATAGGTCACGAGCTTGAGCTGCTGGCTAGCTAAAGATTGTTGCTGATGAGCTGGAGGCTCCTACTCAATAAGCCTGATGCGTAATGACCACAGTGTTAAGTGAGCTGGGCTTCGTTCTTGATTTCTGCTGGGCTCTTAGCAACCTTTCTTACGATACCTGATTTTATCCATAATAATAATGGTCAAACCTACAGAAGCCATCTTCTTCATTTCACTCTTACGTAGCAGAACCCTCACTCTTCTTCTCTGGTTCTTCGCATTCTATCTCTAAAACATGCACTTCCCTCTATCTCTGTAGGTATTTGTCCCGATTTAACAGCAAAAATGCATGAGATTCTTCACATCCAAGGAAGCCAGTGCGGTAACCAGATCGGAGCTAAGTTCTAAGAGGTTGTGTGCACCGAGCATGGCATTGACCCGATTGGAAGGTATCAAGGGGACAACGATTTGCAACTTGAGCAAGTCAATGTGTACTACAATGAAGTCAGCTGTGGGCGATTTTTACTTAGGGTGGTCCTCATGGATTTGGAACCGGGTGCCATGGATAGTGTCAGATTTGGATTATATGGGCAGATTTTCTGACTTGATAACTTCATGTTCAGACACTTTGGGGCAGGAAACAACTGGGCTAAAGGTCATTATACCGAGGGGGCTGAATTGATCGACTCGGTGCTTGATGTTGTGAGGAAGGAGGCAGAGAACTGCGACTGTCTTCAAGGTATAAAAATTTGAAATCCTTCGTATCTTGGTTCAATTGGTTTATGTGATTTCGAATTGTTATATAGTGGTGCTTGCCTCCTTGCTTCTAAGTGTGTTTATTTCACTTATATGAAGGATTTGTTGATCTTGGATGCTTTTGGTTGGTTAGTTGTTGGTTCAGTTGGGAATTTAGCTTTTGAATTGGTTTTGGAGTTGCTATTCCTTGTTTGTTTATGAACAAGTGTTTTTATTTGTTTGCTTTCGGAATGCAAGTTCAGCAGTTTAGCAATTGCTTTCGTCTTCCTCTTTTTTGTGTGTATTCTAATTTTAAGTCTAATTTAGCATGTTGGAGAGCTCAATTATTGTCTGTTTTTAGTAGGCCTTTCTTCTTCCAAAATTTCCTTGACTCATTATGCAATACGCAGCCAAATGCTTAATAGGCATCATTGGACTACATGCATACATTCAAACAATGTGATTTGTAAGAAAGGGAAATTCAGACTAATATGACTATTGAACTATAATTTCAAATGGCTTAGATGATTCTTTCATAGCAACTATTGGATATACTGCTGCTTTTACTTGGATATAGTCTC
>JANHAO010001043.1:0-35332 GCA_026873985.1 Saraca asoca
TAATTTTATGTTTAAATATATATATATATTTAATATAAAATTATATCAAATATAAAATTATATATATTAAATATATTAAAATAATTTATATAATTTAATATATAATATTATAAATAATATCAAATATAAAATTATATATATTAAATATATTGAAATGTCAGGTATCATAAAAGTAAGATAGGGATAGATCAAGACACAATACTATAAAAATGGAGCAGATTTGTCCCGCGAGTTACCATCCCCAAGTTACGTGTGTACATATTTATTGGTAGGAAACCTCAGCCAAGATTTTGAGGAGTCTAATGACCAGAGGAAGAAGACAAGAGAGGGTAAAGGTTGGTTGGCTGGAAAGATTGGGCATGATATACTCATTTAGTATAATATGGTAATAATCAATATCTTTTCACAATTTTTTATTATTACAAATTGTCACATGTTTGAATAAAGAAGATGTGAGGAAGTGGATTCCTAATTTTAATTTATGTAAATAGTCAAATTTATTATTAATTTTATAAAGGATATGTACGAACTTAAATAATTCATCACCTATTAAAATTTAATTGCATTAGTGATAAGTGAGATCATTCTATTGTATCTCACCTATTTCTATCTCCAGCTAGTTAAAAAGATTACATTTACGTTGATGAGTGGATTCTATATTAAATGTAATATGTTAAAGTAAAGAAATAATCGATAAATATAACTTTTAATTGATTTCATTCCAAGGGATCGGAAATGGCATAAAAATATATAAATTACATAATTGTTATTATTTGATATTTCAATTACTACATTAGATGATTAATTTGACAGTTATATAATTATCACTATTTTTTAAAGAATTCAAAATTTCAATTCGAATAATTTATTTATCTTTTATCTTACTCTAATATAATCAAATTGTGTGTTAAATAAAAAAAAAACTTTTACACAGTAGAATGAAGAAATTTTTTATGAAATTTTATTTAGATTTTCATGTAATAATATGTTTTAGTTGATGAATCTAGATGTTAAATATAGCTAGACATGAGCTTGTGATTTGTGCATTACACAAGTTAATATTATAAAAAAAAAACATTAATTCTACTTATATAATTATTTTTATAAGTTAATATAAATTTAAACATTTAAGATTAATTATTTTAAATAAACTATTATGACATCTCTATATATGCAAGGATAACGGCTCTCAAGCAAAATCAATCTATTTGTATTAATTTTATTTTAACATTATATAAAAATTAAATTTAAAAATAAATTTGCATTAAATATTTGTATAAATCTTATTAATTGAAATAATATAAAATTTATTTCATCCTCATGAAAGAAATAATATACATATTTTTATAATCAATTTAAAAAATTAATTATCCATTTTTATATATCTTATCAATTTATATTTTTATATTAATTTATATAATAATTTTATTTTATGATTACTTAGTATACTAAGATAACAAAATTAAATTTAAATTTAAGTTTTTTGCTTTTTAAATTTTAAACTTAAGGAAATATATTTTTGTGTCATTCTTAATCATGTAAATAGACTTCAGTAATTTTAAATTTTATTTCACAATATTTAGTAATTTAAAAAAAATGAGAGTTAACCAGTTGTGATGATTGAACTTTTATTTTATTTTACAATATTAAATAGTTATAATTATAAAAGAATATAATTAATTTTTATTTTATTATTTTTTATTGATAAGAAATTGATGTGGGGTGATTGAGCATTTAGCAGAGATAATAAAAAAAAACGAAAATAATAAATACATTATTAATTTTTAAAGTGATTTAAATAAACACAAATAACCAAAATAATAATAATAATAAGGCAGTGATGCTGGTGAAAGCAAGGCTGTGACAATGGTGCTTTGAAAAGCATAGAGTCCACGCGGCTTTCTCACGCGACGCGGACCGTTGAATGCGATAGAAGATATGTTGACCTCCATTTTTCTACTGTCATCTTTAGACTTTACGTTGGATAATAGATTATGCTTTTTGTTCATTTTATAATATGTTACAGTGCATATTAAAAAATTCTTGATATGTATTTTTAAAATTTTATAAAAAATTTGCATAATTTTTTATTAAAATTATTTTTATATAAAAATTTTATGCAATTTGAGTCAATAAAATTATATTTTTTACACTTTTTTATACATAAATTTGGTATAAAATTATAATTTTAGTACAAAAAATTATAAAATCTTGTATAAAAATATTTTTATTAAAATTTCATAAAACCTTACCGGTAATGCTGTGTTATGCACTAAAAGATCTTGTGATATTTTTTTTTGAATATTTAATATAAAAGTTATAATTTTTATGTAAAATTTTATAATTTTTTATAAAAAAATTATAAGTATGCATAGATTTTATGTGAAATAAATATATAAAAAAATTATAATTTTATCATTAAAATTATATTAAAATTTTTTATTTATATACAAAAATTATAATTTTTAATAAAAAATTAAACAATATAAATTTTTTTATAAAACTTATAAGAACATATATTAATATAAGTTTCTCGTATTGAAATTTTAAAAAAAAATTGATAAAAATTCATATATATATATATATATATATTCAATTCACATGAGTAAACCTACTTGAGTTGCGTAGGCCAGGCAATAGGCACGAGGAAGCATGAACTTCTGCACAAACTGCACATGACTGTGGTCAACTGTGCATATCAACATTTCTTTTTACCCGTTTAAATCCAATAATTATTCACTAATTTCAATGTAACAATTGGTCGTGAGAATATGCTACCAAGAGATTTGACTACAACTAGTGACCATTCAATCATTCAATTTATTTAATTTTTTCCATCAAAGTCAATGATTTTGTATTTTACTCTATTAAAAAATATCAAGTAAAACATTTGTCAATAATAATTGTAAAATTTTAGATTATTAGATGGGAGATGCGATGTCACGATGAAGAAATTGAATAATTTATTAAAAAATTTATGTCTAAATTTCTTCACTGTTAACATGAGAAAAAAAATTAAAGCTCAATCTAATCTGCTCAAATTGCATATTTAAATTGATATGTATAATTAAAGAGTAGTCTTATTTTACGTCAAGTGTAATGAATATATATACTTTGTTTTAATCAAATATCAATATCCTGGAAAGAGGTGATGGGAATAAGGTATCTTTATAAAAATCAATATTTAATAGATCTTGGTTGGATTTAAAATATCCAATCTGCGGCTCCCAAGATATCTCAAATCTTTGATAATAATTGATAAAAATATTCTTGTCAATATAAATATTCAATTATATGGTAAAAGAATTAGTTCGACATCTTTAATAATACAATAATACTTAAACGAAGATATTAGAATTATTTTCTTCTTACTCCCTGGGAATTTCAACATGAAAGAATACATGTGTTTTCTACTTGTTTGCTACTCATTCAATTTTTAAAAAAATTAGTGATAGAATGATTGACTTACATGCAAAGTATTTCATTTATATTCTTCTATTTATATATATATATATATATTAAAAAAAATTGATTCTCATTATAAATCTCACGCCTTTCATTAAGAGATATAATATTCCCCCATCTAAAAATAAAGAGAAGTTAATTAAGATTTATTCTATTGCATTATACAAGCTGTATCTGATTAATTTTGATAACAGATGCCAAATATGATGGATAAAGGGAACAAGAGAACCCTAGTATATCTATGAAAAATGTTGGTCACATTTAAAACTTAATTCTTTTAATAATTTTGTATGTATTAAGATTTAAATTAAATTGGTTTTATACTTAAGAGTCTTTGATTCAAATAGCATTTGATATTCTTTAAAAGCTTTGCATTCTTTTACATCCCAAATTCAATCCCAAGTTCTTGTATGTGTGAGTGTAGTGAATTAGTCACTTCTATTATTACAAAAAAATTGGTTTGATAATATTTAAATTATTTGAGGTGAATTTGATTTAAATTAGGTTAAATTACTCTCTTGTTCCTTGTAGTTTTACTCAATTTTAATTAGGTCCCTATACTTTAAAAGGTTTTGAATTGAATCTTTATATTTATTTTTTTATTTCTAATTAGTTATTTACTTTCATTTTCTTATTACATTTTATTAGCAATTGACTCGTATAAATAATGATCTATTAGCCGTTGATGGAATGAGAAACAAGAGATCCATCAATTTCTTTTAAAAAAGAAATAATTTTATAAAATATCCTAATTTTGTTTAAATTATTTATTACTTAAATACAAATATAAATTGTATGAAGTTTCACATTAATAATTATTAAATCACATCAAATTTGTGTTGTACTAATCTGCTGATTACTAACAAAATCTAACAGAAAAATGATATGAAGTATCAAATTAGAAATGAAAAATAAATATAAGAATTTGATTCAAAACTTTTAAACTATAGGAACCTAATTAAAAATTAGGTGAAATTACAAAGAGTAGGATAGTAATTTAATCTTTAAATTATAATATCTATATAATAATAAAAGGAGTTTTAAATCTATATATATTATTTTGGACTTGGGTAAATTTTTAACAAGATGCAGGTACACTTGCTTTAAGTGTATTACTATAGTATATCGCCAATAATTAGGTTTGTTCCATATATTCTCTTCTTTCTTGGACCTTAAATTAGTATTAAAAACAGAAGCAATAATTTGTACAGAAGATAAGGATTAAAGGTGCAAATAGTGATGGTCTAATATAATATTGGCCTGTCCAGTACAAGTCTAATCACAATTAACAATTTAATATTCTTAAATCACTAAATATTCTTTAGACATTTTCAAGTGGATATGATGAGTAGAATCAGCCACAAAAAAATTAAAATGTGTCCCATTTTTATTGATTTATTTTTGGCTGAAAATGAACATAAGATCCCACTGAAAGAACCTTTAGGTGAATTAAGACTTTCTTCTATATTTTGTTAATTACTCTTGAGATCATATCTTGTATTTTTCTTGTTCTAATCAAGTGCCAATAGAGCCATAGAGGGCATTCTATCCAAAACCCCTTAAATAGAATCATAAAGAAGCATTACAATATGTTGCACTAATGACAATCAAATATGGTACATGTCATGGTGCACTTTCTTATAAAGTGAAGATAAGTTTGAATTTTTCATTTTTTTTTAATCTATAACAATAGACATTCAATATTTATCACATGTTCACATGATAAAAAAAATAGATAAATGAGATTTATGGATATTCCTACACATGATCTTGCGGCGCAAGTCATGATATAGCTTAACTGTTTGTTTTGTGGCACCTTTCGAATTTTAATTATTTGCGGTCAATACTTCTTGAGCAGTGTTTGTGTGTACACACGTATGTAGTTTATACAAATTATGAAAAAATCAGGATTTGTTTGGCACACTATGTATGATAAGCATTCACGGTCATGTATGAATAATATAAACTTTTATTCGGTATAATAATTGATATGTTACTGTATAATATATATAATAATGATAAAATATTGTATATTTCTTCTTACCTAATAGAATTGATATCTCATTGTATAACATAAATAATTATAAAAGATTATATATTTTTTCTTACGTAAAAGAATACAATATATAAAATATTAAAATATTATTATAAGTAAAATTATTCTTATAGAATAATGGATGAAAAAGTATTCGCTAACAATGATACTGAATGGTGATGTTAATGGCAAAGAAGTGTTGATGAACAAGGTGATAATAGAGAAGGGGAAATGATGGCAAGGAGCTGTGGGGTGGTGAAGTGATAGTGTATATAGAAAAGATGGATGGTGGTATCGGTGGGTGTGATCCATGATGGTGGTGGTAGGAATGAGAGAAATGTTGATTCTTAGTGGTAACGGTGGAGGTGCGTATGGTAACAGTGGAAGTTGGTGTGGTGGTTAGTTGTAACGATTACTATAAGAAAATAGATAATTTTTCTCAACTTTGAAGCGTGAAAAACTATGAAAAAAGATGTGATAAATCTTAGAATCTTAGAGCTTCATTTTTTTTAAACTTTCCCACAATTCAGAGGTATGGAAAAGAAGAATTTGAACTGTATCATGGTTTATACATCATGGAAAATCTAAAAATATGATTTTGCTAGGTAAAACCGTCAAAATGTGTGAAGGATGCATTTCATTTTCTTTCCCATGGTTTTTGTCAACAACCCTAGGCACTAAAACTTTCATTTTCCTCTTTTTTTTTCTCTTCCTTCCTCTTTGGCACTGCTACTCCACCGTTGTTGCCATTTTCATCATCATTGGAGTTTTTTCCAACTACCTCTCATGAGTTTCTCGTTCTCTATTGAAGGTAAATGATTTTGAGCTGACTAACTTTAATTTTTTTAATCTAAAACTTGAGATATTATAATAAATTTTCCATATGCATTTGGGGTTAATTATTGAGGATTTGATATATGCATTTAGTATTGATTGAATCATTTTTAATGATGAATATGTGTGTAGTATAAATATTGGTAAAATTTGGGTTTTTGGATTGAATATGTGTATATTTGTAATAATTATATTGTTAGATGTTAACAAATTTTTAGTTTATGTTGTATATGTTGTGTTTTTTGTATTTTTTATTTGTTGTTGAATTTATCTGTGTTGTATACTTTATCTCTAATATTTATATTATTTGTGTTGTAAATATTATCACATATTTTATCAAAATTACACAAGTAAGCTACATTTAGAAATATTAAAAGAATACAATATGTATGTATAAATAAGTTAAATTAGGATACATTAAAAGAAAATAAAATTAAGTACACTAGGAGTGCAAAAAATAGCTTCTAAGTTAGATAATATTGACAGTGGAATTTGGTTCAATCCAAATTCAGCCAAACCAAAAAGTTCTTAATGACTCAAGCTACAATCCGGTTAAACAAGTAAAGAATGAAGAGATAGGGAGGAAGAATAGTAAGAATGCAGAAGGATTTTTAACATGGTTTGACTAAAATTGGATAGCATCTATTCCTACGTCCACAGTATTGTTTTATTACTCTGGTGAAATTTCTATAGAGTTTTAGTATGTGTTTTTTGGCCTCCCTATAATGATCTCTCCTTTCCTATTTATAAAGGTTGGAAGGCTACCAATATAATTATGCAAGTTGTATTCTATTACATCAAATACATCATGTAATAAATGTAAATGACAAGTACAACTTCTGCAAATCGACTTCTGCAGGTTATTGGCCAACTTCTGTAGATTGTTTTCTGTGGGTGGGCTTATGTTAGTTGCTTCTTACAGGCTGACCCCACAAGCTTAGTCTGAGAGGGTACCTACTTCAGGTTCACTTATAGCGAGCTCTTAGCGAAGTAAGATGTAGTGTCTCGCGAGCTGGGACTCTCGGTCTGGGGTCACTGCTAGCTTTTGGTTAGCGATGTCAAATTTGCGAGCTCACCTTTGGTGATGCAAGCTCGAGTAAGGAGAATTGTTGGCTTATGTTAGCTGGGGCTTACCTTTTAGCGAGCTAGGGCTTCTGCCTTGCTCTATGCTCTTATCGTGTAGTTAGTGATCTAGTGCTCTTTTCTTATTTACAATTATTTGCTGCTAAGCCTTTGTTAGCTCACTTTATGTAGTACCAGAAAATACCCACAACATTAGCCCCCTAACTCTCAGCTCGTTTTATGGGCTGGGAGTTGGTCGGGAGTTGTAGTTTACTGGTAAAGGCTTCAGCTTGTCATTTCATCTACTCCAGGCCATACTTCTTTCTATACATGTCTCATAGTCATTAGTGTGTTAACCTCATTTTCTTCTAGGGCATTTAATTAAGAATAGTTGGATTTTTTCAGACTCTTCGATGAGACTAGGCTAGTCTATTTAAGACATGAGAAGTCTTTCTTCCTTCTTCATAAAGTGATTTGATGGGTGCTGTGTGATTTATGAAGAAATCTAGCAGACGTGTGATTTGATGGATGCATAAAGTGATTTGATGGGTGCCTTCCATAACCATGAGAAGTCTTTCTTGGATTATTTCCTCATGGTTATGCCGTGTGATTTATTTAGCCTTTCTAGCCACGTCTGCTAGCTTTTTTTAAATTTGTAGTGCTCGTAGAGAGATGGAAAAGAGTTTTAACTGAGGAGGATGACAAGAAAAAGATTAAGGAATAAGCGTGCTCGTCGATCCTCCTAGTCGGAGTTCATTTCCAAGAAGCCAGTCTTATTTTAGAATTTAATAGTCGTAAGCTTCCTCTGATTTATATTTTGATTCTTCTGATGTAAATTTACCTTGTTGAGTGAGGCTTTAATGAATGAACTTTTTTTTCATGATTCTTGAATGTTGAGTTAGATATTCTGCATATCACATATGATAACATAAATTCTTACAAATCTCAATAAACTGAAATGTTTAAATAATCAATTGGCCGTGCTTCTCGATAAGCTATGAATCGAAATGCTTCAATTAGTGATGAGTAGTATACAGATAGGTTGCACGAGAGCTACGCCTAGTAGGAAGTCACATGTGAGCTACGAATAATAGGTAGGTCATATGAAAGCTATGAATAACAAGTCGCATGAAATTTGTGAACAATGAGTCACATACAGTGCCTAAGAAAGTTGGCTATATGCGGGCGATGCATGTATATGGTGCATAAGAAAGTAGGCCGTATACATGACCAATAGGAGGTCGCATGCACATAGTACCTGAAAAAGTTGGTTATGTGCATGCTAAATATAAGATCGCATGTATATGGTGCTTAAGAAAGTTGGTCATATAAATGATGAGGTCACGTGCATATGATGCCTCAGAAAGTTAGTCATATGCATGAGTTAGAGGTCGCATGTATATGGTGTCTAAAAAAGTTGGTCATATGCATGACCAATAGGAGGTCTTATGCACATGGTGCCTGGGAAAGTTGGCCATGTGCATGCTAAATATGAGATCGCATGCATATAGTGCCTAAGAAAGTTAGTCATATGCATGACGAGGTCGCATGCATATAGTGCCTGAGAAGTTAGTCATATGTACGCTAGATCGCATTAGGACGGTGCCGGGAAGTGAGTCATTCTAATGCGATAACATTAAGTTAGTCGTACTAATGTGGTGCCGAAAAGTAGGTCGCATTAGCGTGATACCAATTTAATTCGGAACTCAAAGGATACAGTCACAAGCTAAGATAGGGGAGCTTGCTTCTTTAGGAGCTTAATACCAAATTTACATTTCGCTGAAAATCTGCTCAAAGACTATTATTCATAAAAATTGAGCTACTTCTACATGCATCATTTCAAGATCAAAATATGGTTGTCATTACAACCGTCTGCCTTTGTTTGGGATCCCGCTGAGGCTGAAAGGGCTACTGTCTTACAGGTCATACCACATAATCTTTTAAGCGACCCCTCTTAATTAGATCTTCAATCGCATCTTTGATGGCTTAACAATCTGAAGTGTTGTGCCCAACTTTATTATGGTAGGTATAAAATTTGTTCATATTTCTATTCACACGACGGGTCCTTAAGGGATTGGGAGTCTCAAAATCTTCTCTACCCTTTTTATCGTAAATATCTTATCCAAAGTGTTTGATAGGACGCTATAGTGATCATGGTGACCTGGGTGCTAAGGTCACTCATCTCTAGTCCTCTTGGTGAGCCAACTGTTAGAGCCATTATTCTAACCCCTATTACCCCTCTTCTTACTTTAAGTGGAGTTGTTCACCTCATCCTTTTGCTTGGAATCCTTTGAGCTAAAAGTCTCATCCCACTTGATCTGTTTGGCAGCTTGCTCATAAAACTCAGTTAAATCCTTCATCGGGGACTTATGTATACTTTTGTAAAGTTTTTCATCTTTGCGAAGTCTTGCAGAGATTACTGCCAAAATGCTTTCTTTAGAAGGACTTTCTATTGAATTAGCTTCATGCTTAAACCTGGCAATGTAATCCTTCAGTGACTTATGCTTACATTGAAAGACCATTGCGAGGTGGCAGGAGGCATCAGCTGCCTCTGTAATGCTCAGTACTGGTTGATGAACTTTTGCTGACATTCTTCCCAACTGGTAACACTGCGAGCTGGGAGGCTTTTGAACCATACTCGAGGTACATCCCCTAGAGTTGTTAGGAAAACTCAGCATTTAACTAGAGAATCAACCGTTTGCAAATCCATTTGAATGTTGAATGTGTCCAAATGGTCATAATGATCAGTGTCCCCATTGTATGGCAGGATCATGGGAACTTTTAGTTTGTGAGGGAGAGGTTATGTTTTGATTTCTTTGGAAAATGGTGACCTCTCCTCGTTGCGAGCTTGATCACCATGAGCCCGAGGTCGTTCCTTTAACTGCTTTATTCTCTGAAGTAGTTCTTCCATTGTTGGACCTTATGTCTTGAATTGCTAGCTGAAAGGTCACTGATTCATTTCTCTTTCTTGGTCGTGGGGGTGGCGACCTGAGGCCTGCTCTTGGTTAAGTCTGCTTGAACATCTAGCTTGTTGTTGCTAGTGTCCGATCCCGGGTGTAATGACCTTGGCCTACCTTTGCACACTCTGAGCCTACACTTATGGTAACATCATATTGCTCTGGTTAATTCTACAATCATATTTTCTAGTTTTTCCTAATGCTGATGTCAGGTTTGTACTTTATCAATCCCATTGACAATAGTTATAGGTTGATAAGAGCTAGCTAGGGGTAAGCCAGTGGCAACACCTATAACAGGAGCAGTGGAAGAGTTTGTTATAGATACTGACCTTACGGCTGATCAACCAGAACGTTCAAATCTTTGGTAGTTCTTCCTTTGGCCATTGCAGTAAAAAAGAAGATCAACTAAGATGTAAATGAATCCCCACAAATGGCGTAAAAAATGTTGATGGTAGAATTTGGTTTAGTCCAAATCTAGCCAACCTGAAAAGTTCTTAAGAACTCAAGCTACAATCTAGTTGAACAAGTGAAGAATGAAGAGATGCGGAGGAAGAATAGCAAGAATGCAAAAGGATTTTTAACGTGATTCAACTAAAATCAGGCAGCACCAGTCCTTATGTCTACAGTATTGTTTTATTACTCTAGTAAAATTTCTACAAAATTTCAATATGTGTTTTCTGGCCTCCCTACAATGATCCCCTTCCCATTTATAGAGGCTGGGAGGTTACAAATATAATTATACAAGTTATATTTCCGTTACATTAAATATATCAAGTAATAAATGTAAATGACAAGTATGGCTTCTACAAATCGGCTTCTATAGGTTGCTGGCCGACTTTTGTAGATTACTTTTTATGGGTGGGCCCGTGTTAACTGTTTCTTGTAGATTGGCCCTACAAGCTTGGTCTGAGAAGGTGCCTGCTTCAGGTTCACTCATTGCGAGCTTTTAGCTGAGCGAGATATAGTGTCTTGCGAGCTGAGACTCTTGGTCAGGGGTTGCTGCTGGCCTTTGGTTAGCGATGTCGAATTCATGAGCTTGCGTAAGGCCAATTGTTGGCTTGTGCGAGCTGGGACTTATCCCTTAGCGAGCTTAGACTTCTACCTCACTTCGTGCTCTTGTCATGTAGTTGGCAATCTGGTGCTCTTTTCTCATTTGGACTTTTGTGTTGTTGGGCCTTCGCTAACCCACTTTGCACAGTACTAGAAAATATCCACAACAGATAAATAAGGTATATTATAAAATATTAAAGGGAAATATTAGTTTTGAGTTAGTGGAGAAAAATAATAAGATTTGAAATCAGTTTTGATTTAATATTAGAGAAAAAATAATAAGATTTAGAATGAGTTTTAATTTAATATTAAGGATAACAAGTAATAAGATTTAAAAAAAAATAGTAAGACTTGAAACATTGTGCATTTGCTAAAAAAAAAATAGGTCTAATGCTAGTTTTATGTTTAGGGTTGGCAAAAATAATATGAATAAGAATATGGTTATATTGACGTAAATTTAAGTTATGTTAAATATAAAATAGATTTAATGCTAACTTTATGTTTAGGTTGAAAAAAAATTATAAATAAGAATAAGATTATATTTAGGTAAATTTACTTATCTAAACATAATTCTATTTTTATTTATATTTTTTAGTTATGTTAGATAAAAATATATTTAATATTAATTTAATGTTTAGATTAAAGAAAAAATTATAAATAGAAATAGAACTATGTTTTGATAAATTTTTAAATATGTTAAATGAAAAATAGATTTAATGCAGGTTCCATGTTTAGGTTGCAGTATGTTGCACTAATGACAACCAAATATGGCACATGTCATGGTGTACCTTCTTATAAAGTAAAGATAAGTTCGAATTTTTCATTTTTTTAATCTATATGTATCATGAACAATAGACATTCAATATTGATCACATGGTCACGTGAAAAAAAAATAGATAAATGAGATTTATGTATATCCCTACATATGATCTTGCGGCATAAGTCATGGTATAGCTTAACTGTTTGTTTTGCGGCACCTTTCAAATTTTAATTCTTTGCAATTAATACTCCTTGAGGAGTGTTTGCGTGTGTACACGCATATAGTTTTTACAGATTATGTAAAATAAGGCTTTGTTTGGTGCATTAAGTATGATAAGTGATGAAGGATGATAAGACAAAATATGTATGGTATAAGTTTTTATATTATATAATATTTTATATCTTACTGTATAACATATATATTTGTATAATATTATATTTTAAATAAAATTATTTTTATACATTGATAAGTGAAAAAGTGTTGCTTAATAGTGATATCAATGAATGATGATATTAATGATAAAGAAGTGTTGGATGGGCAACATGATAATGGAGGAGGGTAGATGATGGAATGTAAACTTGACAGTGTAGATAGAAGAGGTGGATGGTGATATCGGTGGGTGCTATTCAAGATGGTGGCGAAGGGAGAGGGTAATCATAGTAGAAATGAGAGAAGTGATGATGATGATAGTAAAGGTGGGTCTAGTAGTGAGCGGTGGTGAGTGTGAATGGTGGACGTTGGTATGGTAGTTAGTTATGATGGTCACTATGTGAAAATGCAGAATTTTCTGCGACTTCGAAGTAGTGGGAATACTTTATGAAAAACTATGGGAAAAGGTGTGGGAAATCTTAAAATTATAGAGTTTCATATTTTTTTAACTTCTCTATAGTTTAAAATTATGGGAAAGCAAAATTTGAACTTTTCTATGGCCTATGCATCCTAGGAAATCCATAGAAAACTTAAAAATATGATTTTTCCAGATAAAGTCATGGGAAAGTGTGAAATGATGTATTTCATTTTCTTTCTCACGATCTTTGTCACGACAAACGCTATGAGAAAGTTAATTATATCAGCAATCCTAGACGCTATAACCTTCATTTCTCTTTTCTGATTCTTCTCTCTCTTTCTCTCTTGGTCATTGTTGCTCCACCATCATTGCTGCCATTGTTGGAGTTCTTTCCAGCTACCTTTCTTGAGTTTTTTGCTCTCCATTGAAGGTAGACAATTTTGAACTGATTAATTTTCATTTTTTTGGACTAAAACTTAAGATATTATAATAGATTTTCTATATGTATTTAGAGTTAACTGTTGAGGATTTGATTTACGCATTTAGTGTTAATTGTGCTACTTTTAATGTTGAATATGTTTTATGTATATTTGTGAAATTTGAGATTTTTGATTAAATATGTGTATTTGTAATAGTTATAAGTTGTTAGGAAATTTTTAGTTTATGTTTTATATGTTATTTTATTTTTTGTATTTTTTATTTGTTGTTAAATTTATTTATGTTGTATACTTTATTTGTGATAGTTACATTATGTGTGTTGTAAATATTGTTGCATATTGTTGATGGAAAAAAGAGGGAAAGGAGTAGGAGTCGTATATCGATGAGAAATTGGGTAACTTTGTATCTTATAAGGTGAGGGTCTGCTCCTCCTAAATGTGAGGCGCCTCAAGGTAGCGCATCTAATAGCAAGCCTTAGGGACAAAATCCCCTAAAAACCCTTGGCGCTAAACTTGGGAGGGGTAGGACAATACTTCGTGATGGGAATAAGATCTCCCCCATGACACACCTTTTGGGGAGAAAGAGGGCAATGACCCTCACCTCAAGGGATAAAATCATGCGGACACATGTGGTGCACCTAATCGCTAAGTGCAAAGTGAATAATACCTCACACCTCACACCTCACACGGGGTAAGTTCCTTCTGACCATCATCACATATATTACCTAAGTTACACAAATAAGCTACATTAAGAAATATTAAAAGGAAATATAATATATATGTATAAATAAGATATGTTAGGATAAATTAATAGAAAATAAATTCAAGTACACTAGGAGTACAAGAAAATAGATTCTAAGTTACATAAATAAGCTATATTAGAAAATATTAAAAGCAAATATTAGTTTTGAGTTAATGTTATAGGAAAAATAATAAGAGTTGAAATTAATTTTGATTTAATGTTAGGGAAAAATAATATGACTTGAAATTAGTTTTGATTTAACTTTAGTAAAAAAAAAGATTTGGAATTATTTTTTATTTAATGTTAGGAATAAAAAATAAGATTTGAAAAAAATAATAAGACTTGAAACATTGTGTATTTGTTAAAAAAATAGATTTAATATTAGTTGTATATTTATGTTAAAAAAAATATAAATAGAAATAGGATTATGTTGATGTAAATTTTAGTTAAATTTATGTTATGACAATATTATTGTGGGAAACTCTTTTTTTTTTTGTAAAAAAAAAAGTTTTCCTATGACTTTTTCGTGGGAAATTAATTTAAAAAAAAGGAAAAAAACATATAAATACAGTTGGAAATGGCGTGAGAAAAATTTCTCACAATTATAATATCATGGGATAATTATTTTTTCCTACAATGAATCCTTAAATTTCTACAATTTTTTTCACAAAAAATCGTGTGATTTTTTGTTGTGGATGGAAACGAGAGAGGTAGTTATGATATATGATGACAGTGACCGATAGATGATAATAGCATATGAGTTGATGTTGGATAAGATAATGCATGATTGTAGAGAAGAGATGATAGCAATGTATAGTGATGAAAAATGATAATAATAATAGTGACAACAATTGATGATTGGTGTAATGCAATAAATGGTAATATTAGTGGTAACGATATCTAAAAACAATAAACAGTGATGACATAAATAGTTGATAATGATAACGATAGACAAGATTGCTAGCGATGAGATTGAAAGGTCTATAGTGGTAATCGTCGTCATATCAATGATAGTTAGCAATGATAATGAATGATAATAAGTGATGAGGAATTGATAAAATAATAATTTTTTCTTAATTTTATTATTTTATTTTAAATATAAATTTTGTTTATCATTACTTATCTTTTAGTTCAAAGGGTGTATAGTATTGTGCATAGTATATAATTTATGCATCAAACATATGATTAAATTTAACTTTATACCTTTCCTATACTATTAAATCTTATGTAATGCATCAAATGAGTTGAATAACAATAATTAGAAAGACATTACATTAGTATAGTTTTTGTTACCCACAAAATAAAATTTTTACCAGTTATGTGTTACCCTTTTTCCTTTTGGTGAATAGTGATTTAGTGATAGATAATTAGCCGAGTCCATTTACTTTCTGTTCAATTTGATAAGCTAAATAAGAGTTATTTGTTCAATTGTTATTTCTGATCAGTTGCCATAACAAAACCATAGAATCACCAAAATTTTGGTCGGTATTTTTACATCATTTTCACTGTTTTGTTTTGGACCAACCTGTTGCACTTTTAAATAATATGCATAAATCATAACCTTCAAAAGGTGCATTTAACTTTTTTTTATACTAATTCATATGTACTTTTTCAATTTTGTATGTTTTTCCTTCATAAATCTAATAAAATACTCATCTGACTATCACAAGATCAATAAAACCCCCCTTTCCTAAAAAAACAAAACAAAAAAAAATATAGATAACCAAACCTAATTGTTTAGACAAAAAATAAAAATGAAATTCATTAAAAAATTAAAAATTAAAACAAAACCAACCCGTTGTAACAATGTACAAACAAGACTTCATCTTTCTCGAGTTCTTGATTTCCAAGGATAAACTGCATTTCTTCCCCTATTTTATGCTATACATGTGTCCTACTATTTTGAGAGAGAAGTTTACAATTGCATTGTGATTGAGAAATATAATCATTTGGTTTTCAATTTTCAAAGGGATTGAAGGTTTTTAACTGTCTTTAAATAGTTAGGTAAGTGTTTCGCTAAACTTATGAAAAAAAAAAAAGAATGTGAATATAATACATGTAAATTAAAATATAAGTGAATTGGATGCATATTTTTATCAAAAAAAAAAATCTTTTTCGACTTTTTCAAATATTTATTTTCACTTTTACATTTCTTCACAAAATAATTGAGACTCACGTGAAGAATTCTAATGTACAAATATCTTCTCTTGTTGTATGAGTTAGTCATTCAAGTTGAGTGTAAACTTAATCAATTAATGTCCAATTTGAACCAGGTTAATATAAGATCAATTCAGATTGAATCTAATCTCAATAATAATGATAATAATAATAATAATAATGCAAAAGATACAAGTTGACCTGAACATGAATCCAAAATAAATAAAAAAAATGATTTTGCACATCCCTTCTTGAAATTTATGATGATTTGAAGGACTGAATTTTAATTACTTCTTCATGTTTGTCTTAATTTGCTACGAGAGGTTTATTAAAATTATTATAATCCACATGCCAGGGCATTTGTACCTTGGAACCCTCCTTATTTTTTCATATCAAGCACAAAATTGAACAAACGGGTCTATCTGCAAAAGGTCAGAAAGTGGTGTTTGTACATTTTATCCATGAAATTTTGCTATAATTACCTCAACAAGTCCTGTCATCTACCAAACCATAATCAATGTAATTAAATACCGACACCTTTTTTTCTGCAACCCAATTGGCACGGCTCCAATTTTAAAAGAAGGAAGTGAAGGGTTCTTATCACAATTATTTTTCCAAAATATGGTACTAATTTCATTAAAAAAAATCAAGAATTATACTAATCACATTATTTTAATTCATTTAATGTTATGCATTGTCGCCTCTATACTTAATTGAATAAACAAATGGAAGCTGTGAGTAAAAATTAATTAAAATCAATTTTTTTTTAAATAGATGAATGAATCAGAAAAATTAACATTCAAAAGGGAACAGAATTTCCATATTGAAGTAGTTTTGATATTGAAACTTGGCCTACCAGATGTTTGTGAAATGTCCTCTGAGATAATAGCACCCGCTCTGTTCAAACAACATGGATAAGAAAGATACATATGAAAGTGGGATTAATCTAAGAACCACAAAAAGAGTGAAAAAGGAGGAAGGGCCAAGTGATGAAGAGGGTGGGGACAAGATGGTGAGATACTTGAAAGTCGAAGAGAAAGAGAGAGCAGGTCCACAATGATAGGCATCAGTGAAATTTTTGGGTGAATTTAATTTATAACGAATTTTAATAAAGAAATATAATAATAATAATAAATATAAATATAAATTTTGTATATTTGTAAATTATATTAATAAAAGATCTATTTATTTTTTATGTTTAAAATAAATTAAATTATTTTTTATCAGAAAGTGAGGAGAAAGTAAGAGAAAAGAGATAGACCACAGGTCAGGATCGTCGGCGGTGCGAACCCTGGCCAACCGGCACATGATGGGCGTTTGGCGGCCTAACCATATGATCCCATCATATGTATCTTTCTTCATTATAATACTGCAGTAACCACTGAAATGAAGATCATCTCAAGTTCAGGCTTTTATTTTGAGGGTGTTTATTTAGTTGAAATTTTATATTTTAAAAAATATTATTTATTTTTATTTTTTAGTATTTGGCGAACAGAAAATATAATTTTTAATAAAAAAACTACTTTTTTTATGACATAATGAAAGTTATTTTCCATGAATGTTGCATCACCATTTGAACTTAAAAAAAAGGATTTTTTTTTTTTGCTTATTAAAACCAAATAAATATACTGCACTTTTCTATTAGAAAAACATTTTCTGTTGAATAGATTTTTCTTTATTGTGTTGTTTTCCTCTTAGTCTTCAATGTGCCTAGCCAAGCCAAAACATCCATGGCCCAAGTCTTGCTACAAGGCTGAATTCTTGTCTCTCCCAAATTAGTTCTCTTTCAAAATATTAAAAATAAGTCATTCATATCTTATTGATCCGATAAAATATTTCATTGAAAGGATTCATCAGAAAAAAAATTTGATAACTTGACTTTTAAGAAATAATTTTTTTACAATTATAAAAATTAAACTTATAATATATGTCTAATTACATAATTTAGATTTTTTTAATTTTTGTTCTCTTATTATACATATATAAACAAGTAAATTTACTCCCTATTTACTCATATTTGATTTATATTTTTTTCAGAATTAATTATAAAAAAATTATTATGAAGAGATGGACAAAAAGGACATGAAAATTGATCATACAAAGCGGTGCATAGAGAATGCAAGTGAAATGATAAGTGTGGGTGAGGCATCACTGTCAGATTTATTATGGAAGGAATGACTTCTTGCGGGTGAAAGTCAAATATTCATAAAGATTGAGAATTATAGGATGGAGTGGGGTGCATTGTTTTATCTTTTAGCTGTGAAACAATCATTTTATCTTTTAATTGTATAAAAGAAATTAACAAATTCAGAATGAAAAATAAAAAAAAAAACATGAGAGAGGCATGAGATGAATAAAGGTCTATTTACTGCTTGCTAGCTACGATGCACCAACGCTTCATATAACAGTCGTGTCTGCGTGTCGAAAATATTTCCGACACCAACATTCACTGACATCGACAAGAAATATGTTGGGGTCGTGTCCATAATTTCAAAAAATTCAGACACCCGTTCCCTATTTCAACACGCGTGTCAAACTCGATTCCGGGGTTGTGTCCGTAATTTTAAAAAGTTCAGACACGCATTCTTTATTTCAATACGTATATTAAGCTCGATTTTCAGTTTATTATTTGTTATGCCATGTTATTTAATATTATGAGTACTTATTTTCATATGAAAAAATAATAATTACAACATATATATTTACTAATAAACATAATATTTTTTAATATTTGTAAATGTACCCCTATATTTTTATTATTTACGCGTATCCTCACATGTCGGTGTCCTATATTTTTTGAAAATGCCGTATTCCCGTGTTTGTGTCTGCGTTTCCCCGTGTCCATGTGTCGATGTCCGTGCAACATAGCTTGCTAATAACGAAAAAATTTAATTTTTAACATAATTAATTATAAATATTATTATTTAAGAAATAATTTTAAAGAATAAAAATACTATTGAAATAAAGGTTACTTCATGTAACTTCGGATTCATTTTTTACTTTGTGCAAATATTTCATTTTAGAAGATCCGCAAAAACTAAATCAAACATGTTTAAAAGAAAGATAAAATCAATTATGAGCTCTAACTTTAATTCTAAGTCATTTAAAAATTGTATCAAATATGTATGAAATTATTTTATTTTTTCATGCTATCAAAAAATAGAAAATTTGACATTTTTAAGTGTTGCATGACATGTGATGTATTCACATAGGCATGCTATTTAAGATTAATTTTAATTCTATTATCTATTAATTATTTGATTTATTTAAATAATAAATTAAAATATTTAATAATTAATTGAGATAAATAAAAAAATTAATCCTAAATAAATTTAAGATGGTGGTTATTAATATTTAATAGACACACTGTTTACAAATAGATTTTATAGATAATTATTTCTTAAATCAGGATTATGAATTAATTGAAATGGATCTAAAAATTATTTGTAAGTAAAGTAAAATATTTAGAAAAATTAGAGATAATTTGTGCTATCCTTTACCATAATGGAAACATGAATTTTCTACATTTTCTCCTTACCGTTTTACGATTTATCGGACTTTGGATGAGTAATTTTTACTGTAAAAAATTTTAATAGCTGTTTTAAGACCATCAAAAGAGGCTTGTTCATAATTGCAAATTTGAACCAGATTTGAAGATAAAAAATATATGCGTGAATTCATGTGAATGTGAATCGTGATCTAAGCAAGATAACAAAACTTTTGTTGTGGAATTCGAAATTTGCAAAAGGTAATTGTCATATCTTAAAATTTTAGAAATAGATTAACAATGGCATCAAAGTCATCATTGACTTATTTCCATCTATATGTGCTATATGTGTTTTTCTGCATGTTTTATCATGTATTTTTTTTATTGATTTACATGCATGATTCATTGGGATATATCGCATAAAACACACACAAGAAAAAATTGAAAATTCATGTTTCTTACTTGAAAGATAAAAATACAATCTTTTAACTGCTATATTTTTTATAATTTTTAAAATTAATTTTTTATATTGTTTTATTTTTTTGTTGTAAAATTAGTTTTTTATATATATAAAAGATGAAAATTCTGAAATTTTTTTGTGTTTCCTTGGGAATATAATAATATTTGTTATTACTATTTCGGAAAAAATATTTTTTATATTTTATACATTAATTATATTTTTCTATTTTTATTTGAAGCTAGTTTTCAAATAATCCATTTATTTGTTAAATGAAAAATAAATATCTTTTTGTCGTTCTTTCTGATTGGGAAAACATATGTTTTTTTTTCCAGATAATTACTTTTTTATTTTGATGTACATATTAATTTGTAGATTATATCTTTTATTTGAAATTAATTTTCAAATACTTTTTAATTTCAAATACTTCATTCATATGTAAATAAAAAATTTCTAGAAAATATATTTTTCTAGATAGATGTATTTTTAATTTGATACGTTCATTAATTTGTATGTCATATATTTTATTTAAAGTTAGTTTTTCAATAATACTGTTCATTTATTTGTTAAAAAATTATTTTTTAGAAAATATGATTTTCTATCTATATGCATTTTATTTAAAATTTGATTTATTAAATGAAATTTTTATTTTTTTAGAAAATATGTTTTTGTGTTTATGTCCATATTCATCAATTTGTATATTATAATATTTATTTGAATTTTTTTCAAATATTTCATTTCTTTGTTAAATGATTTTTTTTAAAAAAAATATTTTCCTCTAAAGAATTTGATCATGGAAATATGCTTATTTTATGATGTGTTCATTGTTTGCATATTTTTGTATATGCTTTTAAATGTGTATTATCATTATTTTTCTATGTGATTAAATAATGATTTTTTTAATTTTTGAGATAAATGCATGTTTTAGAAGCATTGATATTTTGTTAAATGCTTATGTTATATTGATATTTTGTTAAATGCTTATGTTATGTGATATATGGATATTCCAAAATAATGTCAAATATATAGAGAAGTTGCAGCATCTCTATATATTTTATTATTACGTAGATTGTTGTAGTAGGAATATTCAATATTATAATTATTTTCTTTATGAATTGTATTTTATTTTTGGAAGCATTGTAAAGGGATGTGTTTTCATACCAACTCAGTATATATATTTCATTGTTTTGACATGGACAACAAAATATCAATAGAATCATTTAGATGGATTCAAATATGTATATGTTTAATTAGAAGTCTAATTTTCTTTTATATTATTAGAGATGATTACTAGTGTTGTGAAAATTTCAAACTAGTAATGTATGAGAAAATAGAATGTCTAATAAATTATATAGTAAGATATATGTACTAATTGAACCATATACAATAATGTATGAAATGACTTTCATAAGTATAAATCTCTCATCTGGAAAAGGAATAGAAGTAACTTAATACATAGCGTAGGAAAGTTTAGTACTTTTTGAATGAGCAATAGTTGCTCCATGAATCGACCTGTGATATGTCTTAATTGGAAGTTAAGAATATAGCCGAACATAGTCATAACTAACATCTTGTGATATGTGGTCAAAAGGGATACAAGTACATGTTTTATATGTAAAACTATTTGCTCAATATTCTTGTTGGAAAGCTTGACAAACTACTCAAATTTTCTAAAAAGATATATGATCAATTGAGATTAAAATATGATGGATTGCCTGTTAATGGGCTTTGTGCTTTGGTCTTGTGGTTTAATATGTGATGAATCTCTTAGATTTCATTACTAGTTATCTTTGGGTAATTTTTGTTATAATTAGATATCAATAAGCAGCTAATCATGATCTTATAAATTATCCTAATCCTAGTTATATTCCTTTATCATAGTCCATATGGAGACTAATGAAATTAGTTTTCTCTTACAACTCAGTGCTATAGTGATGGCTCAAGTTATGCAACATAAAGGACATAGGCTTTAACATTGAAAATAGCAAAAAGGGAATAAATTTAGATCTTGAGTTGGATAGGCATCCAAGTGTCATAAGGGGTAAACATGTCCTAAAGGCAAAATCAAAGCTAAAATACTTTAATTATGGAAAAAAAGGTTATTTTGCAGAGGATTGTCCTAAGTAAAAAAAGGTTTGTCCTTCATTACCTTCATTATCCTATTATTCTAGCATATTCATATCTCTTTAGGGCTCACTCTGTTCTTATTTATATTGTAGAAACATGAACAATAAACACATGTGACCTATAATTGTATAGAATTTATAGATTACCATTGAATGCCATTGCCAAACATTTTGTAACAATGGAAAAAGATCATAAATATAGGTTTTAAATATTGGAACTTACCAGTTTACTATGCATGATAGACGCACATTGATATTGTATGATATGTTTTATGTAACCATTTTTTAATGTAATCTATTTTTGTTACAGCTTTGATAAAACTTAGATGTTTCAAGAATAAATAATTTGTTTGTTTATCTTGATAACATTCTATGATTATAGTATCTTGTAATGTGATCTGATCATGTTAAATATGGATTTGAACTTAGGCAACATCCTTTGTGTTACGTATTCTTTTTCTATTGATTTTCATTTAAATATGTTAAATGTCATTCTAGATTATGACATACAATATTGGACAAGATAGAATGTTTAGATTGGCTAGAGATGGGCTATTGGGCCTTCTTGCCATCTCAAGCTTTTGGCATGTGAGTCATGTCTTGCCAGAAAAACAAGTAGAATTTCTTTTAAAGGCTATTTGGGCCCTACATCCTCTGGAATTGATTCATTCGAATATATATGGTTCGATGAATGTAAGGTCACATCATAATGCATTCTATTTCATAACCTTCATAGATGATTACTTAAGGCATGGTATAATCTTTCTATTATCACATCACTTTGAAGTAGTGAATTGTTTCTAATGCTTCCTAGCATGGGTTAAGAATTAGAAAAAAAATGAGCATTAAGGCTTTTTGAACTGATCAAAGATGAAAATATTTATCTGATCAATTCAAAAAGTTCTTTGAAGAGAAAGTGATATGTAGATAGTTAATAATACCTAGTACATCACAATAAAATGGTGTTGTAAAGAGAAGGAATCATACTTTGCTAGACATGGTTAAGTCTATAATCATGCAGGCAAACCTCTTAGTATGCTTTTGGGGGATGTTTTACTGACTGTGAAATATATCCTAAACTATGTGTCTTCAAAGTTAGTCTTCACCATCTTATATGAGTTATGGAATAATGCAAAGCTTAATTTGGAAGGCTTATCTGTGCCAATATATACTTCTCATAATTTGGGAAATTATTCCCTAAAGTTGACAAGTGTGTCTTAATTAGATATTTTGAATACTCTAAAGGATACATTTTACACAATGAACATCTTGATGGTAAACTGACATAGATCGAATCTCGAGATATGAATTTTCTAGAAGATGACTTTTCTAAAATTGGGGAATTCAAGAAGGTTCTTGGGCTCTTTGAGTTAGAGGAACCTTAAGATAGTATGTTCCAATGCCATAGGATGGATTTGGATCCATAAAATCATGAGATTGTCAAAGAGAGTGGGACCTTACCATTGAAACTTTCTTCAGATCCACAATTACAAAGAATTCTGTGTGGAAACATTCCTTGTAGGCACTTTGAAATAGAAGGTGAATCATTTTTAATGTTTTTGTGAATACTATAGTGTCTTCTTTTTGCAAAAAAGTACTTGATTCACTTATTTTTGATAAGTGGCTTAGTGTTATAAAAGAGGAAATGTGCTCCATAATGGATAACCAAATATTATGCTTGATTTTTGTTGAATAGTTATACCTAAAGGAGGTGTAGACTATGAAAAGATCTTGTCTCCTATAGTGAGATTTTTGTTTATTTGCTTTATCCTAGCAATTGTTTCACATTTAAATTTGGGATTATTTTAAATGGATGTGAAAACAACTTTCTTTAGTGGAGAAATAGATGAATAGGTTGGTATGGATTCACTCATAGGCTTTGGAGCCAAAAGGAAGTGCACAAGTTACGCCACTTAATTAAAGAAATTCATTTATGGACTTAGTCATTCATTTAATTATTGACACATTTGATTTCATAAGGCTTTTGCAACAATGAACTTTATTATATTCGAAAAAGAATGTTAAGAGAATGGAAAATAAGTTTCTTATTATTTCACTTTATATCATATTGCTTGCTAGGATTAATATGGAGTTAAAGCATGTAATTAAAAGGTAGTTGCCTTTCATATTTGAGATGAAGTGTTAGATTGCATTCTTAAGGTTAAAATCTTAAAAGATCATTTTAAGAGATTCTTGAGTTTGTCTCAAGAAACCTAAATTTAGGGGATCTCAGAACATTTTTTCATGATTTCAGACTCATGGATATTCCAAGAGATATAAACCTTCACTTTAGCTTGGATTAGTGTCCAAAGATAGAAGAAGAAATGATGCAAATGGAAAAGTTCCATATGTGAATGTAATAGTGAGTCTAATAAACATTGTGATGTGTACTTAGCTTGACATCCACATGGTCAATAGATTTTAAAGTAGTCCTGAGATTAAACTTTGGGAGCAGTCAATGGGATACTTAAAAACCTAATAGATGCTCAAAATATGTCTTTGTGCTATTTGAACGGGAGTCTTACGTTAGTAATGTTGGAAGTTTGTACACATAGACGAACGTAGGTTTATAGTGAGCTACATGTTTGTGTTAAAAAAAAGAGTCATTTCATATTGTAGTAAAAAATAAAAATGTGTCTCTTAGCCTAATAATTTACAAATAATTTCATTGCATAAGGATTAGTTTCCCTAAAGTATATCAACATTAGTGATGAGTTTGTTGATGTCTTTTACTAAACCTAGTGTAAGAGATACTTTTAGTAAGTATGTTAGAGGTTTAGGTTTGGTGAACATTTAATATACTACTATGTTGTATTTTATTTTTGATAAAATAAAGTTATTTTCCTATTATTTTTTGACTCATGATAAAGGTTGATTAGATACATATATTTATTGTCATTAGATTTGGATTATCCCTTTCATATAGGGAAATCCACCTCAACGTAGGTGAGATAAGACTAAAAAGATCATTGGGTACCATATGTAGGTGATCTCTTTGTTGCCTTGGTGGTAAGTAAGGATTTATGCTAAAAATTATGTTGTTTCAATTGTGAGCTAAGATGAGACTCAAAAAGTCAAGCAAAGAGGATGTTCAAGCCTCCATGTAAGTTGTATGAAGTCAGATTTGAGACTGTGTTTCAAACTAGTCACTTTGTGATGACCAATTTGAGTTCTATATGGTGTGATATTAGAGTGTGACAAGCTCTGAGCGGGAGCTCCACTATAGCAGACATTTCATATTATATATGCTATAAGACAACCTATTTTAGGGAGTGACCGAATGGGTTCTTACTTTGTCATTATGTGAGCCTTATAGGACTTATGAGTGTCTTGCATTTGTACCCTTTAAGACTTAGATCTATGTTGTGAATCTAAGGTTGAGTGTTACTAGTTTAGCTTAACTCCCAAAGGCCAAGAATCATATGGTCCAGTGGAATAGGTCTAGGAAAGTAGCTTAAACATAATAGATTGACATAAGTGTCAGGAAAAATCATTTGATCTTACACCTATAGAGTTTATAGCTCAATGCCCAATAGGTTACATAAACTTGCGTAGTTGATGTTACCATGAGCACAAAAGACATAGATTGGTTTTGACATGACTTTATATTTAAGAGGGATTAAAGATACAAAATCTTGTGTAAATAGATGATTTAGGGTATAGCGAGATTTGAGTAGTATCATGCTAGTTAAATGGTGATTTAGTATGTCATTTACTCTTCGTTACATTTCTCATGTGGTCACACATCCCATTTTTTGTATGACTGAGAGATTAAAATAGACATTGAATTGAGAAGCATGCATGCGCATGTGCACGAGTAAAGGATGTTGCATGACATGTGATGCGTTCACATGGGGATGCTCTATGGGATTATTTGTAATCCTATATCCATTAATTATTTGATTTGTTTAAATAATTAATTGATATAAATAAAGAAATTAATCCTAAATAGATTTATGATGGTAGTTAATTGATATTTGATGAGTACATTATCTACAAATTGATTTTGTAGGTAATTATTCTTTAAATCAGGATTATAAAATAATTGGGATGAATCTCAAAATTGCTCATAGAGCAAAATATTCAAAAAAATTAGAGAAAATTCATGCTCCCCTTTAACACCATGTAAGACATGAATTTTCTACCTCCTCTCCTTATTGTTTTACTTTTAAAGGCACCATTAAGGATTATGGGATTTGAAATGTGTAATTTCTATTATGAAGGACTGTAGTAGCCGCTTTACAACTATTGGAAAAGGAGTTTGTTCATGATTGTATATATGAAGCAAATTTGAAGATAAAAACATAGGTGAGTTTGTATATATGCAGATCGTGATCTATGCCAAAGTAAAAAACTTTCTGCCATGGGAACTGAAAGCTAAAAGAGGTAATCATCAAATCCCAAAATTTTAGAAATATACCAACAAAAAGAAAACTTCCTCGCGAAACTATCCTTTGCATTTGCTAGCTTTGCTAAATAATCCACTTCTTAAATCCTTGAGGGCCTCAACCATAATCGTTAAGAAACTACTTGAATAGTAAATTTGCACACATAAGAATTATGCAAATAACATGTTTAAACTATATAACCATTTATCAAGTTATTGTTATAGTGCAGGAGTCTTTAAATTAAATTTAAATCATTATTATTGAATAAGTAATTCTAATATTATTAACTTGGATCCTAAAATATTAAAGTCATAAGCTTATTATTTTAGATTACAACAAGTTGATAGGATCTCTTTTTTTTTCATCCCATGTTGCAGGATGAACAATAAGAATAGATGGGGATAGAACTTCTCTCGTGTTTGTTATAGCAACCTTAGTAAGAGGTCGCACAATAGGTTATTAGTTTAGTGGAATAACATCTCTATTAATTGCATCATTGTGCTTGGACTAGGTTAATACGTCTCTAGTTTGTGTTTCAATGATGGATAAGATGGTTAAGCCACCTGCACTTGTCTAATTTAACAGTTTAGTAGCTTTTTCTAAGAGACGAGAATGTAAATAGAAATGTCACTTGCTAAAGTTTTTACAGCAAAAAATGTGCAAATCATGTCAAAAAAATAATGCTTCTCCTTTTATAATAGGCTTTGACATCTATTTCCAAGAAAAAAAGTTCAAATGTTAATTCCGAAGATCATTTAAAATATGATTGCAATCGAGGTATAATAAAATTGCAATTGTCAAAATTTATAGACAACAAGAAAATAAATAAACATAATAAAATAGAAAAATGATTGTGATGTGATTGCATTGAATGAAGAAAAGAACAATATTGTGAACATAACATTATTTAAAATCATTTTTTAAAAACATTGGCTATCTTATAGTAAAAACAAGGTTAAATTACATTTTAAGTTCTTATACTTTGCACTTTTTTTCTTGATTTGGGTACTCATAGGTTACAAACTTGGAATTAGGTACCTACATTTTCTAATCGTTTCTAGTTGTGATCTTTCCATTAAAGCTCCATCCAATTTTAATGACGTAGCCAACATTTTACTAACTAGACTTTTTTATTTCTATCGTGAATCCCATTAGGACAATTCTATTTCCACCTTAGAAAATACTCGATTTTTTTTTGCTTCTTCCTTTTTTTCTCCTTTCCCTTTTTTCATTGATATGCCCTTGTTTTAGCCTTTCCCTAAACTTCATTCTCAAGCTCTCCCTCGTCTCTCTCTCACATCTTCTCTAAGCCTAAACCAGGCCTTCCTTTATTGATCCGATTACTTTCAGCCCTGATGTCGTTGCTCGTTAGGAGTGTGCATGTGAGCTGGGAGGCCATAGATGGTGAGCTAGTTAGAGACCGAAGCTTGTTAGAACTCCATTGCTTATTGTCACCTGCCAATGTTACTGTCAAGTTAATGCCTCTCATTCTTTCACCCAAAATCACCACCTGTGAGAAATATCTCCAAAATAATGTAAGATATAAAAAGGGAAAAAGGATTTTAGGAACTAGAAATAACTAATATCATATCCTTCAGTTAAGGGATTTGTAGTTAGCTTAAAGATAAGTCCATTAACTTTCAATAACTGAAAAATTTGGATATCTCAGTGATGGGCTGAGAATCATTATATAATACAAGGTTTGGGTCCCCAATACTGTTAAGATTCCATACAAAAAGAATCACCATCATTCTGGATAAAAAACGAAGCATTGGAAGCTCTCAAATTTGCCAGAATGTGCTGCACAGAACCGTCAAAAGTTTCTTCATTTCAGGTGTCAATGGCTGAAGGTAACCCGCTTCACTCTGCTTCATTACAATTTGTTTATGTTTATTAAGCATTCAGGTATGGCTTACATGTGGTATCAGAGCTTGTCCATGCGTCTGCTTTGACGTAATGAATTCTAAAAAAAATTTCTTCGAAAATTCCCGTTGATGTTAAAATTTTGGTTTTACGTGAAACTTGATTTTCCTTGAGTTTTATGTTGTAAAATCATTGAGTTTAGAGGTTTTTAACATTTTTGTAAGTGAAAATGATGAATTAGACGTCGAAGATCATCTGGATTGGCTGAATTTGAATCTCGATTGTGTCGGCTTTTGTTTCGAGTCGTAAGGACCCGAACAAAGGTTGAAGATGACCTTGACGACAAGTTGTTCATTCAAATAAGTGAAATGACGTGTCATTTGAGATATGGTTGAAGGCCACTATTTAAGGATCAATATGGCACCATTTTATTAAAGACCTAAATGATGTGTTGTTTTCAGCCTTTAAAAAAAATTTCTATTTTTCCAAAAATTTTTATTTTGGATATTTTTGGAAAAAAATTTCATAAATTTTATTTTTATGAATAATTTTATAATTTGATATTTTTATAAAAAAAATATAATTTGCTATAATATTCATAAATTTTGTTTTGTTATGAATATTGTAATTTCATAGGGAAATTAATTTAAGAAAATTATGTGCTTTAATTATTTATTTTGTATGTATAATTTTTGGATATGTTATGCATAATTTGTTCAATTAATTTTTGTACATAATTTGTAATTTTGTTCATTTTTGTTAAATTGCCTTTATTTTGTAATTTCATGAACAATTTGTATTAAGTTATTTAAATGTCTAGTGATTCATATAATTTTATTAATTAGACTTTAGCCACAACACATTTAATTATAAAAAAAATTATATATTAATTTATCTAGAATCACATATATTTAAGGACATTTATTGTGATTAATTGTGCTTAATATAATAAATTTTATCCTACAGAAATTTTTATTATATTGGTATAATTAATTAGGATAAAATATTATATTATATTTTTTAATTTACTTATAGGGATGAAGGAAAGGAATATAATTTAATAGTTTTATTATATAGTTAAATAAATTTAATTGAATTAGGACTTTAACAGATAAGTTTTATGTCATTAGATTTATTATTTTGTGCATGATTTACATTGGCAAAACATGATTTATTTCTCTAGTCTAAAAAAATTTAGTTTGTAAGCATGTATGTTATCTTATGCTACTAAGCAACCTGTGAATTTTTCTGATATGAAATGTGACATTCTTGAACTTAAGGGTAACAACTATAAAGTTTGGAAGAAATGAGTTCTCTTTCATTTAGGATGGATGGATATTGATTATACTATAAGGAAAGATGAACTCATTATTACTACAATCAGCACTCAAGCTGATAGGGCACTTTATGAATAGTGGGAGCAATCTAATCGCCTTAGTGTTATGTTCATAAAGATCAATATCTCTGCTGATATTCGTGGTTCTATCGAATAGCATAACAATGTAAGGGATCTGTTAAAGACAATTGATGAGCAATTTGCTACTTCAGATAAAGACCTTCTAGTACCCAAATTATAAAGTTTACATCCTTGAGGCTCAATACAATGAGGGTTGTACATGATCACATTATGCAGATGAAGGACATTATGGCTTAGCTTAAGGTACTTGAGGTTGAAATATCTGAGTCTTTCTTAGTGCACTATATTTTGAATACTTTACCACAACAGTATGGAACTTTTAAGATCTTTTATAACACATATAATGACAAATAGTCAATTAATGAACTTATAACCATGCGTGTTCAAGAGAAAAATAGGTTGATTATGGAACTGGAAGAGAATGCATTACTGGTTACTCAGGATAATACCTAGAACCAAGGAAAGAATCAGAATCAGAATAAGAATCAGACCAATAAGAAAGGAAAGGGTAAAATACCACTTCAAGGTGACATCAAGAAAGAGTCCAAGTATTTCTTCTATAAAAAGAAGAGGTATATGAGGAAGGATTGCATCAAATTTAAGAAATGGCTTGAAGAGAAAGGTAAACTAATCTCATTTGTTTATTATAAATCTATTATGGTTGACGTTAGTCATAATACATGATGGATTGATTCTGGAGCTACAATTTATATTTCAAATACCTTGTAGGGTATGCAAAATCTAAGGAAGCCAGTAGGAAGTGAGCATAGCACCTTATCAGAAAATAGGATCGACTCAAATGTGGAATCTATCGGAACATGTGGCTTAGTTCTTGATAGTGGCTATATTTTAGTTTTAGAGAAGACTTTTTATATTTCAAGTTTTTCTATAAACTTGATTTCAGTTTCAGGACTTATACCATTGGGTTATTTCTTTAATTTTTCAAATACATCATTAGTTTATTTTATAAATATGAATTTATTGGAAATGGTATATTGTGTGATGGTCTTTTCTCTAGTAATCTACAACATAATACTATTTTACATACTCATATTAGTAATAAACGATGTATTATGAATGAAGATTCCCTTATTTTGTGTCATAAGAGACTAGGGCACATCTCTGTTGATAGGATTAAGGATTGGTAAATGAAGGAGTACTAAGTACTTTGAATTTTTCTGATTTTGAAACTTGTGTAGACTGTATAAAGGGAAAGCAGATTAACAAGTTTAAGAAAGGTGCCAAGAGGAGTACTGATATTTTAGAAATCATACATTCATATATATGTTATCCTGACATGGGCACTTATGGTACAAAGTATTTTATCACCTTTATAAATAACTGTTCTCAATATATGTATCTCTATATGTTTCATAATAAGAGTGAAGCCTTAGATTCGTTTAAAGCTTTTAAGGCAGAAGTAAAGAAGCAATGCAGTAAGCAAATTAAGATCATTAGAATAGATAGAGATAGAGAATAATATAGTAGATACATTGAAATAGACAAACACCTGGTTTATTTGCTAAATTTCTTCAAGAGCATGGGATCATTGCCTAATGCACCATGCCTGGTTCTTTGGACCAGAATAGCATTGCAGAAAGAAGAAATCAAACATTATTAGACATGGTGCGTAGTACGTTAAGTAGCTCTAAGCTACCTAAATCCTTGTGGACTGAAGCTCTTAAAATAGCAATGTATATATTAAACAGGGTTCCAACCAAGGCTATCCCAAGGACACCATTTGAGTTATTTAAAGGTTGGAAACCAAGTTTGCGACATATGCATGTTTGGGGATACCTGTCTGAAATAAGAGTTTATAATCCACAAGAAAAGAAATTAGACCCAAGGATTATTAGTGAGTATTTCGTTGGATATGCCAGATTTTATTGTCCATCACATAGTACTAGATTTGTGGAATCAAGAAATGCTAAGTTTCTTAAGAATGACTTAGTTAGTGAGAGTAATTAATTTCAGAACATAGCTTCTGAAGGAGAGCAACCTTCCACATCAAGAGAGAGATTGATTATTATTCGAGACACTCCTCAAGTTTAAACGGATGTTGTACAATCAATCATTGAAGATCCACAACCCATTGCTGATAATCCTGTAGATCAAGTTGTTCATGAAGTGCCTGAAATGGTTGAACAACTAGTTGGACCACATGAACCACAGGGAAATGCTAAATTAATAAGATTTACAAGAGAAAGGAAATAAGTGATTTTAGAAGATTATATTGTGCATATGCAAGAAATGGACAATGATTTTGAAGCTGAGAATGATCTTACAACATTTTCATAAGCCATAAACTACAAAGAATCTAATTTATAGTTTGATGTAATAAAGGATAAGATGAATTCTATGGCATCTAATGGAGTCTGGGATCTTGTTGAGTTGCCTAATGGGGCTAAAGCCATTAGATGTAAATGTGTTTTTAAGACAAAGAAAAACTTATTGGGTAACATTGAGAGATAAAAAGTAAGACTCATCGCCAAAGGATTTATTCAAAAGAAAGGAATCGACTACAAGGAAACTTTTTCTCCGGTATCAAAAAAAGATTCTCTTCATATTATTTTGGTTGTAATTGCACACTTTAATTTAGAGTTACAACAAATGGATGTGAAAATGGCTTTCCTCAATGGGGAACTAGAGGAAGAGGTGTACATGAAACAACCAGAAGGATTCTCCTTTGGTCAAGGTGAGCATTTGGTATGTAAGCTTAAGAAATCAATTTGTGGATTGAAACAAGTTTCCTGTCAATGGTATATGAAATTCCATGATGTGATCTTCTCTTTTGGTTTTAAAGAGAATATTATGGATCAATGTATATATCACAAGGTTAGTGGGAGCAAGATTTGTTTCTTAATTCTATATGTGAATGATATTTTGCTTGCAACCAATGATAAGGGTTTATTGCATGAGGTGAAACAATTTCTCTCTAAAAACTTTGATATGAAGGATATGGGTAATGCTTCTTATGTCATTGGCATAAAAATCTTTAGAGACAGATATAGAGGTATTTTGGGTTTATCACAGGAAACTTATATTAATAATATTTTAGAGAGATTTCAGATGAAAGATTGTTCACCAAGTGTTGCTCCCATTGTTAAGAGGGATAAGTACAATTTGAACCAATGTCCCAAGAATGATTTCGAAAGGGAGTAAATGAAGAACATCCCTTATGCTTCGGTTGTTGGCAATATAATGTATGCTTAAGTCTACACCAAATCTGACATAGCATTTACTGTTGGTATGTTGGGAAGATATTAGATTAATCCAGGTTTAGACCACTGAAAAGCTGTTAAGAAAGTTTTGAGATACTTTCAAAGGACGAAGGACTACATACTTATGTATAGACGAATGGATAACTTGAAAGTGATTGGTTATTCAGATTCAGACTTTGCTAGCTGTATTGATTCATATAAATCAATATTTGGATATATTTTCATGCTTGTCGATGGAGTTGTATCATGGAAGTATGCGAAGCAAACTTTGACAGCTACTTTCACTATGAAGGCTGAGTTCGTCTCTTGTTTTAAGGCTACATTATATGGTGTATGGATAAAGAGTTTCATTTCTAGGCTTAGAGTTGTTAATTCTATATCTAGGCCATTTAAGATATTTTTATGACAATTCAGCTATAGTCTTTATGGCTAAGAATAATAAGAATGGTAGCCGAAATAAATATATCAACATTAAGTACTTAGTTATAAGAGAGCATGTTAAGGATAAAACAATGGTCATTGAGCATATTAACATTAGATTGATGATAGTAGATCCTTTGATAAAAAGTATGCCACCATTTAGGTTTAAGGATCTTGTAGAACATACAAGCCTTAGTCCTTTAATTTAATTTCATTGTATGAGACAATGTTATTTTAATGAAACTTTCTTTCAGTTATGATTTTTCTCATTTTGTTTTATATGCATATTTTTGTTAGAGAAATGTCAACAAAGTTTGGACCTGAAATAAATATAGGGTTTATTCATTCAGTATTTTGGATTTATGTTAAGATGCAAATGCAATATGATACATAGAAGATAATACTCATTATAAGAGGAATTATTACTATGATTCATGTTTTTATTTCTTATTTTGGCAAATCCTGGTATATATATTAGCCAAATGGGAGAATGTGAGAAATATCTCCAAAATAATGTGAGAAATATCTCCAAAATTAAAAAAAAAAAGAGAAAAAGGATTTTAGGAACTAGATATGGCCAATATCATATCTTTTAGTTAAGGGATTTGTAGTTGACTTAAAGATAAGTCTATTATCTTTCAATAATCAAAAAATTCGGATATTTCGGTGATGGGTTGAGAATCATTATATAACATAAGGTTTGGATCCCTAATACTGTTAAGACTCCATACACAGAGAATCACCATCATTCTGGATAGAGAATAAAGCATTGGAAGCTCTCAAACTTGCTAGAATGTGGTATACAGAACCGTCAATATTTTTTAAATATTTTTTTCACTTTGGGCGTCAATGACTAGAAGTAACCCACTTTACTTTACTTCATTACAGTTTGTTTATATTCATTAAGCATTCAGGTATGACTTACACCAACATCTTGTGCCACTCACCTATTTCTTAGCTATTTTCTTCAAAATATGGGTATAGAAGGCTTTGGAAATTTCTTCTAAGTGTTTGAAAATTTTCAATATTTTTTTCACTTCAGGCGTCAATGGCCAGAGATAACCCACTTTATTCTGCTTCATTTCAATTTATTTATAGTCATTAAGCATTCAGGGCTTACACCAACATCTTGTGCTACTCACCTATTTCTTAGCTATTTTCTTCAAAACATGGGTACAGAAGGCTTTGGAAATTTCTTCTAGGTGTTTGAAAATTTCCAATATTAAAATTGGTCTCTCTTTCTTTCACTTTTTATCCAATAGCGGATATTTAAATGCTTCTCATTGCCCATTCATCTTTCTTCAAAACCTAAAAGACATATTCTTATATCTATGTCATGTTGTTTGATTTGAGTTCGACGGGCTTTGTTTCTTCACTTTTATCTATTATCAGGTTTAAAAAATCAATCTTTTTCAAAATTCCTCTTCTTCTAAGTCATTGTTATTTGGAGAGTGAGAAAAAGATTAAAAAAAATGAATATGCTTATGTCTAATAGTTTGTTTGGAAGGGAGAAAGTAAAATGGAAGAAATCAAATCGGAAATATTTTTTTTTTTGTAAATCTTTGTAAACCTTACTTTTTTTTATAGGGTTATTTCTATTTCCCCCCCTAAAAATAAAATTATTATCATTTTCCCCCTTCATGTTTCAAGAAATATCAAAATACCCC
>JANHAO010001044.1:0-35408 GCA_026873985.1 Saraca asoca
AAGGTTAGTAAGCTTTAACTTCACTCTAGATTTGATCTAGGATGCATTGAAACCTTATTCTGGTGGATCTAGGGAAGTTTCCTTAACCAAAGGGGAAGAAAAATTTTTGAAATTTTCGGCCATGGCTGCCCCCTTAAGCCAAGGAAACCCAACAAAAAAATCACCTTGAGAAGGTGTATGATAAAATAAATATTACTATGTAATTTAATGGTTAATGATAAAAAAAATTATTTATATACAAGTTAAAAAAATTGAGATTGATGTGTAAATCTAAGGAATAAAATAAAGGCTTTAGTTTAGTAATATGAGTGGTTAATAGCAAATATAAGGAAACTTCATAGATAGTTAAAGAAGTAAGAGTATCTCATAAGTGAGTATTATCTTTTTGGTGTAGAGTTAAAGAGACATGATATAAATTATAAGTATGTTATTATAATTGTGGAATTTGTTGTACTTGTAATTGAAGTGTGTGGACCATATAGTGGAAGTAAATAATCTACAACTAAATTGTGTATTAGTTGATATCAAGAAATAAAACAACGGGAGTGCATTGAGATTGATTTTGGATATTTAATTTGTTTGAATAAGTTAGAAAATGATAAAACAAATTGAATTGAGAGGTTTTAGTTGTATATATTGTGGTGATAATTGAAATGTGTGGACCATTGTTGAATTGTTCACCTTTCTACAATAGAGACTTAGGAATACGTGAGTGTGTTTCATCTTTCTAAATCATTACTATAAATATATGCAATATTATGACCAAAAATGCTAGGGTGATTTTCAAAGCTAATATTAAACTTATTGTGTGATTGTATGGTATTGTCATCAAATGCTTATACTGTCAGATCAGATTGGACATAGGAACATTAACACTAGAATAATTGTTTGCATTATGCTATTATATACTTTAACATTAGGGGGAATTTGAAAAACATGATAATATATAGGGGATAAAGGAACTAGAATTAAGGTTTTGGATGTTTGCATATAATTGAATCAAGGTAATAAAGTTTTGGAAATGACTAATTAATCTTAATGAGGTTAGTTATTATGGCTTAATTTTGGAAAGCATAAGGATATGATTTGGTTATGTAGAGAGAAAAGAAACAATAAATCACATAAAATTAGTTTGAGGAATATGGAATGATATTAGGAAAAATAATTCAGGTATGATTTTAATAGAATTTCTAGACTAAAGAAATGCAAGGATTTCTTTGGAGGGATAGAATTGAGTCATGGTATTATGTGTGTGAAGGCTTGGTGTAAAAGTTAGCACAAAAGGAGATAGTGATTTAAATAGGTAAAGAATATTAGTTGAGATAAAATTTGGAATAGAAAAGGTAAAGTTTTAGACTGTAAGAGCTCTAGTGAGAGTTGATGACTAAGATGTTGGGGTTCAAGATTAAGGGGTTAGGAAATATTTGTAAGTAATTTGGGGTGCACAAAATCAAATATTAGAAATAAGTTATAGTGACTCTATTTAGTTATAATGTATTTATACTTTTTCTAGATCAATTCTTTATATCTAAACTTGTGTGCTGTCTATAGTTAGGATATTCTATATGTCAAGAAATTTCTTTCTTTCCCATCGCTAAGATATTTGTGGAATCCGAGGATGAATTCTTTTAAGGTGGGGAGAATTTGTAGTGCCCAAACCTCTTTTGAACAATTTACATAAAAATTTTTTTATAAAAATTGTATTGCTGAGTAATAGATAGAATATATGTATAAGATTTGTAAAAATGTATTTTGGAGAGATTTTTAATAAATTATTTTATTTGTGAACTTATAATTTTGTCATATTTATTTTGAGTGTTGTGATTTTAAATTATTTTAGCAAGTAATTCTAAATAATAATAATAATAATAATAATAATAATAATAATAATAATAATAATAATAACAAATAAATTCTTTTTATAAAAAGTTTTGACATGTTATTTATTCTTACTATTTAATAAATATTTAATTTATTTCATGATAAAATTTAAATCTTAATTAATTTTATTAATTGGTGTTATAGTTTTATTTAATTAGATTCTAAATTAAGGATAGTGTATCTAAAGTGATTCTTTTATTATATCAGCTATTTAAAGTGTTTTCTATAAACTAAAGTTTTAATAGCTATTTTAAACAAGTTGTTTTGGATACTTGATATATTATTATATCATCAACTAAATAATCATTTACTATATCTTATAACAAAATCTAGATCTTAAGTTCTATTTAATAATGTTGGTATTTAATTTCATTAGATCTTAAAATTTATGGTAGCATATTTGATGCTTTATTTTTATTATATTAATCATTTGATTTGTATTAAGTATATTTTAAATTCAATGATTTGGAATCTAAAACTTGTACATATTTTTTATACTTACTTTATCTAAACAAGATATGTTACTTTGAACTTAAATTATGAGAAATCCAATACATGCTTTTTGCATTAACTTTCTTTTTTATTTAATTTAATCCCTTTTAATGGTTTTTCCTATTCTTTCTTTTCGTTTTCCAAACCCTTCTTGATATTCTTTCTTTCTTCTTAAAGCCCATTGACTATTCTTGGCTTTTGGATTTTGATTCCAACTCCATTGAATCAACCATTTTTGGCTTCAACCACCATCCATGCCAACAAGCCTAATTTAGCTTCCATCTCCATTTCATTGTCAGCAAGTTCTGATCTAATAACTAACTCAACAACTCTAATGCCATTAGAATCAAGCTTGCCACCATCAATCACTAATTGACATCCTCGATCTATCCCATTACCAAACTAATCATCAATGCCATCGAAATCCACCTCCTTCAGCCCTTGTTGGATGCTGCTAGCTTATGCTTTTGTGTGTGCTTGGGTGGGAAAAGAGCAACTATGGAGCTTCGGGGCTTTGGTTTTACTTTTGGTTTAACCACTAGACTTAAAGTTAAATTTTACACACTTTAGTGGTTCTAGTTATATGAAAACAAGTTTAGAATCATAAGCAAAGGTGATTGTGAAGTGTAGGGCCTAGGGTTTTATTTTTAATTAAGGTTTTTACTTAAAATAGGATCTTGTGAATACAAAATCTTCATGATAACTCTAGGATTTTACTATGATTACATGTCCTTAGATTAAAGTGAGCTTGAGGAGTGGTATGTCTTGATTAGTTGAATTCAAGATGAACTTAGTGTGCATTTAAGGTGATTGAATATTCTACTCTATCTTGCAATCATAATATATTTGTACATACTTAAAATGTTTTATTTCTACATTTATGTTTTAGTGATAATTTTATTTAAAGTTATATATTATGCATGCTTATATGTATATTTGTTTTCATGATATCTAAAATTACTCTATCTACTAGTTCATTTGAAAAGTCAAATTATTTTAATTAAAGTTGTTGTGATTATTATATTGCATTATATTATGCTTAGATAATGCTTTCCAGTAAATTTAAATTATTTTGAGCATTTACACATTTAAATGATGATTTTACGATTTATATATATATATATATATATATTAAAAATTCTTGATGAATGGAAATGGACTTGAATATAAAGTGTTTACATGATTATTAATTTTGAAAAGAAAAATATTGAAGTTTCAAAGAAAGTGAGTAATTGTGTCGTTTTCATGTTGCAACAAAGTTATGAATAGCCACCTTTGATTTATAAAATATTTTTGGATATAAGTTGGGTCCTTAGGAGTTTTCCTTAGAAGATCCCAAGTACACTTAGATATATTTGTTGTCATGGCTATGTGATATGGGAGGCATATGGTTGGCATTTTTGTTTGGAGAGATAAAAGGGAGATGTGGAGGAATAAAGGGAAGAGGGTATATATAATATGTGATATGTGATATATATGTGTATGACATTTCTTATGGGGTCTTAGGTTTGACATTGACCTTACAAATGGGATTTGACTCTGATTACATTTATTTTACTAAATCAAGGATTTGACCTTGGTTCCTATATCGACATATGGCATCTTTTTAGTTAATTATGAGAAAAATCCCTTTGGATTTGTAATACCCAAAACCTTCTTTAAGCAACTAAAATAAAGTTTTCTCCTATGAATTGTGATTTTTGAAAGTGGCATGAATAAGAGTTGCATAATCTATCTTGAAAAAGGTTTAAAGAAGTAATTTTATTTGATAATTGGTAATTTCATAAAATTTATTTCAATTGTTTTGAATTATAGAATTATTTTAGCTATTATTAAAATAAACAAATTAGTTTTGTGTAGAATTGTTTGGAAATGATATCTAGTTGGAGTATCTAATAAATATGTAACTTAGCCTTAATGCAAAATCTAAGTTTTTAGACTTTATTAAATTATGCTACAAATTTATTAAGTAAATTTTAAAATGAATGATACTACATTTAAAGTGTTCCCTTATCTACATAAGATACTTAATAAGTTTTAAACAAAACAATAGGTTTGATAATAATTGTTTTGAAAAAAATAATAAATTACTCATTTTTATGGTTATCTTAAATACTTGATTTATTATATGGTTAAATTACTGAATAAATATTTGATTTTCTTTTTGGTAAGAGTTGAAGTATAAGTTTTATTAAATATTTTTGAGATTTTATCTAATAGGAATTTGTAGTCATGAAAGCATATTTATTTGTAACGCCTACTATATATTAATTGAATCCTATGGGTACTTTGAAAATTTATTTTTATAGTAGGTTGAAAAATAAATATAAAATATATAGGAAACAATATGATAAGAAGTATTCAGTAGTGTAATTATTGTAGTATTCAAAGTAGTGATTGTTTAAAATTAGTTAAGAACTAACTAATTACTAAATGGTAATATTTAATTTCTATAATTTAATAAATGTTTTCAAATTCCACTTAAATGAGTTTAAAACAAGTGATTACTTTTACACTCAAACCTATATAGTGTGTGCTTAGTATGTTTTAGTTTAAATAATTGTAATCCTTCTTTTAAATTCTTTAAAAGCCTTATTCATTTCACTTACTTATTACCTGTATTTGCATCCTAAGTGCTTTTACTAAAACCCATTTAACTTAGTTGGAAAAAAAAAAAGATAAGACAAGACCCCACCATCAGCTAAAACCCTCACACCTTCAAAACGTAGCAAAATAAAAAGAAAATGTTGTAGTTCTTTTCCCCTCCACCATCGTTGACCCAAGCTCATCCTTCAGCCCAAAAGTGGTCATTGATAGTTTGTGTACGTTTGTGAAAGTTCTACCAATTATATTGAATGTTGATATTACATCTTGTGAAGGTAAAATTCTAAAATGTGAAAGGTGTAATCACATGAAACATGGCAATGATATTCAAATGTGGTTATGTATACTAAGTTGTGCATTTGTGTGATTGTTTGTGAACTTGAATTCTTTGGAAGCTGGACCTGAGGCAAATTCTTAAGGCAAATTCCTCAAATGCAATCAAATTGATTATTGTAAGTGTCCACTAATTGGTGGAGAGATAAGGGAAGAATAACTAGTGGAGAGATAAGGAGAATGGAAATTGACAAATTGATATTGAAAAGTGAAAGAAACTGTAATTGGGAAGTTGCCTAAAGAAATTGGTCTACAGTCCAATTTCATCTAAAAATGTTATGTTTTGTGTTTTAATGCAAGTATTTACTGATAACTTTATGGGGTAATGCTGTTTGCTATATACTTTGTTTATGTCAAAAGAAAGTTTGCAAATAAGCCTTGTTACTCATGTTTAAGTTTACAATAATTGTTTTTATATAGTAGTGAAGAAAATACAGTGTATTCATAGGTATAAACAAAAGATGGATATAATATGCCCCTTGTGAAAAGAAACAAAAAATATGCTTGATTGAAGTAGGTTTGTGATCATTAGATATGTAAATAGGATGGAAGATTCATTAGGCTTGTTTTGTTCCATCGCCTTAAGAGTAAGCTAGTACAATTAGTAAAGGGAGCATATTTATCATAAATACTAGAAATTGATTAAGTCTTTTGTATGATGGAAAATGATATTTGCCTTGAAATACAAACAAATAATGGATTCACATTTTAGTAAGATTAAACAATATGAGTGTGGCCTTGTTGTGAAGGTTAAATATGTTTATATATATATATATATATATAAACAAGTGGATATAAAACAAGAGAATCTAATAAATGTGCTTCATCTCCTTGATGGTGAGTTTGTTAGTTAGGGAAAGTCTAAATGCTAGTGAGTGTGAATACATATGTCTAATGATGAGATGATAATTGGTGTGTGTCAATATATATATTCAAGACTTATGTCTTTTATAGTATGTAATAGTCTAAGTAGTACCTTATGTTAATATTGATAGTAGTAAGTGATTTACTCATTGAGTTTCTTTGAAACTCATTACATTTTCCTTTAAAATTGTTTTAGTTTCAGGAATACTTAATAACGTGTGGATTGTTTCCTAGAGATTGAAGACATAAAGCTTGGAGGAATATTTTTGGCAGTGAATTGTTGGTATATGCATATATGCGTTAAGCAGTCCTATTGTGTCAAATGGTATTGTCTAGTAAGAAGTAGTGTTAAGTCTAGTGTAGATTGCATATATATAGGTGCTAGATAGGGCATATAGCCCTCCACTAGTAATTCATTTTTGAACCCAAAGTCTGAAAAATAGAAGGAACTTTGTCGAACTTTTTGTAGAAATTTGCTTTTCTATATAAATTTTTTTTGGCGTAATTAGTCCTTTAAAATCACATTATTAAATTGACCAGTGTTAGTTTTACAATTTGAATGTGTATGGTAAGGCTTGTAGGAAATTGTCTCTCAACAACTTGCTACAACTTGCTATGCTAGTCACGTTTTAAAGTTAGTGCGTGACAAAAGTGGTACCAGGGTATGATTTAGAGTTTAGGTGCATGAGTCTTCTACTATCAAAATGGGATAGACATACTAAGTTCATGTTAGCGTGCTTGAGAACACGAAGCATGGATACGGATATGTCAATGCCCATTCCAAGACATATTGTAAATCTCTACAATCCTTAAATCGCAACTTAATGTGTATATCCACTATTTCACTCTACCCTATGATCTTGTGAAATTGTGTTGTTTAAGAATAACAATAGCCATTACCTTATATTTTTTATGAAATTACAATGTTAGGATCTATTAGAGATGGTATCTCTAAGACAACTTAACTAAGTAAACCACAACATCTAAATTCCGAATGAGTAATTATGTGGGCTCAAGTGAGATTATGAAAACGGTGTAGTCTATGGCTATAATTGTGAATCTAGAAATGAAGTGTTATATAGGATTGATCGTAGATGATTTGAACCTTATACTTGCTATATAATGCCTCTCTTTCATTGTGTCTAGTGGTACCAACGGTGCACCAAATCACTTATCTCTATTGCTTCACCTATCAAATTGATTTATTTTGTTTTATCTCTATGAGTTATTCATGCTTAATTGATTTGACCAACTAGTCATTTTGAATTTGAATAGGTTAATCAGGTTTAACTTATGTTAAAATGCTTAAAATTTTGAGCTTTACTAAGTAATGTCATGGTTTTATCTATGATAACATGTTTAAAGTAGTACTTGACTATATCAGTTGTGTGAAATGAGTATCATTTTAGTGATAATTAGCTATAATTATATAGTTTAACCAATTATACTTTGAATATGAATAAGTTGTTCTAGATTCTTTTGTGATAGAATATCTAAATTTTAAGCTTCATTATACGATGTTTAAGTCTTATTAATGATAGTGTTAAAAGCATTTCCTTAGTATACCAATTTTTTTTAAATAATTTACAGATTTCATAATGATCATTTTGAAAATAAATAAATTATTAATAGTTGTTGATTTATATGTTTAAAGTGTTATTATTTCAACTACTAATTGATTATCTTGCTCATTTAGTGATTAATCCTAGAAATAAAGGGTTAGTAAATATGTTGAACTTAAAAAAATGGATTTTTTTTATTTAATAAAGAGAATAGTTAAATTATTATTGTATATGATTATAGTTGCCTAATATGTATTATTAATGAAATTGATTACTAATAAAGATCTAAAGCTTAAACATATTTCTATGTTATGGAAGAAAATTCAAAACTTATACTAGTGTCTCCAGTAGAATATTAATTGAGTTTATTATGCTTAAAATGTTAAAATCTTGTCTGATTAGGTTAACTTCATTAAACCATTAAAACATATACCTAGAATAGGTTTCAAGGGAAAATGGTACAAGAGGTCAAGTGATTTGTTTGAACTTATTATTCCAAATATTCAAGTGCCTTGGTATTTTAAAATTATTTCAATTGACGCTTAAGAATGAACTGATCTGATAATTAGCTGTGTACCCCTAGTATTGGGAGTCGTGGTATATGATGCCTTATGCAGTAATAGCATTTAGGAAATCCAGGATAAATGAAGGGTAATGTGATTAATGGTTTTACATGGATATGCTCTACAATAGTTGTAATAAAATAACCTATTTCATAAAGTAAATACCAAATGCTATGTCCTCTCTTAGGGTCATCTAGTTCATATGTGGGTGTGTATGTATGGCCAACTCTAATGTTTAAGTAACATGAAGATTGCTTATTTGAAATACTAATGAATGTCAAGTGGTGTTATGTGAATCCATGTATAGCCTTGTTCAAGTAGAATTATAGAGTTAAAGTCTTAGCCATTGATCAAACCGCATAGCCTTTAGATAGTTTTTGGGACTTCAAATAGTTACATTATGTTATTGACTGAATGAAACCTCATTTTGAGAACACCTATTATGAAATAGAAAGATATATATATCAAATTTTGTTTTGCTATAATAGGCATTAAATGAGCACAATTACACAAGCATGTTATCATAATTATGATCCTCTTCCTAGAAATGAGAATTGTGATTTTGTGGATTATAGAGTTACTTAGGAGGTGAAACTGATTAATGATTTGGAACTTCAGCTAAGATTGATAAATTTGTTGATTGTATTTATTTAAGAATAAGGGAAAGGTTTAATGTATAGGATTGAAGGTAGTAAGCATAGTGGTCTTTGAATATGTACATGTGTATGGCCTATAGAGTATGATATGAAGAATGAATGTGTATCTTAGCAAGTTGTATGAGTTCTTGGGCAAGTTAAGTGGATGTAAGTTGGTTTAGATGTGGAGTCATAAGGCCTATAGAACAAATTACGAGAGTCATGTTAGATTATGAGTTACGCAACCTAATATTTTTTTTACCGTCTTTCTTGCTCATATTCCAATCTTCTTTCTAGACCTTAGCATGTGCATCTCTTGTACCTAGAATGTTATATGTACCCAAAAAATTCATCCTTTCTTTTCATCAAGATGCTTATCGAATTCAAGGATGAAGTCTTTTGAATGGGGAAGACCTTGTAATACCCAAAACATTCTTTAAGCAACTGATATAAAGTTTTCTCTTATAAATTAAGATTTTTGAAAGTGACATGAATAAAAGTTGCAAAATGTATCTTGAAAAAGGTCTTAAGAAGTAATTTTATTTGATAACTGGTAATTTCGTAAGATTTATTTCAACTATTTTGAATTATTGAATTATTTTAGCAATTATTAAAAGAAACAAATTAATTTTGTGTAGAATCATTTGAACATGATATCTATTTAAAGTATTTAATAAATATGTAACTTAGTCTTAATGCAAAATCTAAGTTTTTAGACTTCATTAAATTATGCTATAGATTTATTAAGTAAATTTTAAAATGAATGATACTACATTTAAAGTGTTCCTTTATTTACATAAGATATTTAATAAGTTTTAAACAAAACTATAAATTTGATAATAATTGTTTTGAATAATAATAATAATAATAATAATAATAATAATAATAATAATAATAATAATAAAATACTCATTTTTATGGTTATCTTAAATACTTGAATTATTATTTGTTTAAATTATTGAATAAATATCTGGTTTACTTTATGATAAGAGTTGAAGTATAAGTTTTATTAAACATCCTTAAGATTTTATTTAATAGAAATTTGTAGTCATGAAAGTATATTTATTTGTAAAGCTTGCTATATATTAATTGAACTCTTTGGATACTTTGAAAATTAATTTTTATAGTACGTTAAAAAAATAAATATAAAATAAATAGGAAACAATATGATAAAAAGTATTCAATAGTGCAATTATTGTAGTGTCCGAAGTAGTGATTTTTTAAAATTAGTTAAGAACCAACTAGTTGCTAAATGGTAATATTTAATTTCTATAGTTTAGTAAGTATTTTCATATTCTATTTAAATGAGTATAAAGTAGGTGATCACTTTTACAATGAGTGCTTAGTATGTTTTAGTTTAAATAATTGCAATCTTTCTTTTAAATAATTCAAAAGTCTTATTCATTTCACTTACTTATTACCTGTATTTCATCCTAAGTGCTTCTACTAAAACCCATTTAACTTTGTTGAAAAAAAAAAAGACATGACCCTACCATCAACTAAGACCCTCATACCTCCAAAACACAGTAGAATAAAAAGAAAATTTTGTAGTTCTTTTCCCTTGTACCTTTGTCGACCTGAGCTCATTCTCCAGCCAAGAAGACAGTGCCAGCTTCAGCTACTCGACATTGCGTGTTGCTGCATCTAGCTGTTAGAAACACTTATAACTGCACATCAGTAGGGAACTTGCCCAAACCAACTAGCAAATAGCTCCTCTGATGTGATCTCTATTCACCAGTTGATCTCAAACTGTTAGCTCTACTATGCCATGTCTCAGACTGTTGCCTCAACTTATTGACAACTAGCCTCCAGATCTACCTCTCATGGATGGACCAATCACAACTTGTACCACAGTCTAACTAGTAATGACTAATGAAGTGTTTTGGTCTTCCCTTGTCTCAATATTAGTGATGGCTCAACTACCTTTGGAGAAACCCGCAATGTGGATGTGAGTGGGTAAGCTAATTTCTATTCTAGATTACAATTTTATATCAGATTTTTTTCTTTACTCTTTCCTTAAATTGATTAGCATGAAAACCTAACCCTTGGATTTGTGAATTTTGAATTACGACTTAGTGAAATAGTGAGTTGAGGGAGAACATAGTCACACCAAGCAAAGAGTTATCCAATTCTTAACTCTCTTAGTGAGAAACTTTAGGTATGTGCACTTGATGCCTTAAATTGAAAAGTTCTGAGCTGGTAGTATTAGACTAGTAAATGTGAAACTAGAATAAGAATGTCTAAATTGACTTTAGAAAAATGATTGTAGTTTTGATTGTGTGAAATGCTAGGTTAAACTCAAATTCCCTAATTTGTGGAGACTAGGAACATTACTTGGAATTTAGCCTTGCAAGTGGCATTCCTTTTTTGGAAAATTTGAGAAAACAAGGTGAATAAACCAATTACACCCTTTATATTATAGGATATGTAGTTCCTTACAAATTGATTAAATTTAAGACCTACTTGGTGAACACATGGTAGAGTTTGATTTTAACTACTTGTAAATAGAGATACATGTGCATGGAATTGTGTTTGATTGTAGTGTATAGTTATGGGGTTATGGATTTAGGTGAAATTGGATTGGTCTAGTAGACAATCAAGGTTGCATTATGTGTGCGATGGTATACTTATGTGAGGCATAAGAATGTGGGGAAATTGGAAACCTTGTGAGTGTGAGGTTTGGGGATGAATTTTAAATAATAGAATCACCTTTCATATATGATGAAATATTGCGGTTGAGTAATGACCTATGCTAGAGTGGTATCCAACTTATACTTGTAATGTAGTATTAGTTTCTCTAGTACAGATGAACTAATGGAAATGTTAGGGTGTGAGTGAATAGCTTACTTTTTATTTCATTGTTTCCTATATAGTTTGTTTCAAATTGTACAAGTTGGATTCCTATTTACTAGAGTTATCAATTTGGTTTTGATATGAGTCATGAGGCTTATTGATAGTTTGTGTATGTTTGTGAAAGTTATACCAATTATATTGAATGATTCATATTACCTCTTGTGAAGGTAAAATTTTGAAATATGAAGGGTGTAATCGCCCTAAACATGGCAATGATATTTGAATGTGGTCATGTATACTAAATTGTGCATTTATGTGATTGTTTGTAAACTTGAATTGTTTGGAAGTTGGACCCAAGAAAATTCTTAAGGCAAACTCCGCAAATGCAATTGAATTAATTATTGTAAATGGCCATTAATTGATGGAGAGATAAGGGGAGAATAACTGGTGGAGAGATAAGAAGAATGGAGATTGACAAATCAATATTGAAAAGTGAAAGAAATTGTAATTAGTAAGCTGCCTAAAGAAATTGGTCTACAAGTCCAATTTCATCTAAAAGTGTTGTATTTTGTGTTGTAATGCAGGTTTTACTAATAACTCTATGAGGTAATGCTCTTTGGTATATACTTTGTTTGTGTCAAAAGAAAATTTGTCAAATGTGCCTTATTTCTCATCTTGAAGTCTATGGTGATTGTTTTATAGATTAGTCAAGAAAATACAATGTATTCATAGGTGTAAACCAAAGATGGATATAATATGCTCTTTGTGAAAAAGAAACAAAAAATGTGCTTGATTGAAGTAGGTTTGTGATCATTAGATATGCAAATAGGATGGTAGACTCATTAGGCTCATTTTGTTTCATTACCCTAAGAGTGAGTTAGTACAGTTAGTAAAGGGAGCATATAAATCATAAATACTAGATATTGATTAAGCCTATTGTATGCTGGGAAATGATATTTGCCTTGAAATACAAACAAATATTTTAATAAGATTAAATAATATGAGTGTGGCCTTGTTGTGAAGGTTAAATATGTTTTATATATATATAGGCGGATAGAAAACAAGAGAATCCAGTAAATGTGCTTAATCACCTTAACAGTGTGTTTGTTAATTAGGGAAATTGTGAATGCTACTGAGTGTGAATACATATGTCTAATGATGAGAAGATAGTTGGTATGTGTGTATGTCAATGTGTATATATATATATATATATGTATCCGGGACCTATAGTATGTAATAGTTTAAGTGGTACCTTAAGTTAATATTAATAACAATAAATGATTTACTCATTATGTTTCTTTGAAACTCATTACATTTTCCTTTAAAAATGTTTGTTACTAGAATGCTTGATACAGTGTGGTTTGTTTCCTTGAGATTGAAGACATAAAGCATGGAGGAATATTTTTGGTAGTTAAGTTATCAGCATTTGCATGTGTGCCTTGAGCAATCCTATTGTGTCAAATGGTATGGCCCAATAACAAGTAGTGTCAAGTCTAGTGTAGATTGCATATATATATATATATATATATATATAGGTGCTAGGTAGGGCATATAGCCCTCCATTGATAATTTGGCTTTGAGCCCAGAGTTTGAAAAATAGAGGGAACTCTGTCGAATTTTTTATACAAATTCACTTTTCTATATATATATTTTTTGAATAATTGGTCCTTTAAAATCATATTATTAAAATGACCATTATCAATTTTATAAATCAAATGTGTACAGAAGGCTTGTAAGAAGTTGTCTCACCTTGAGACAACTTGCTATGTAAGTCACATTCCAAAGTTGGGGCATGACAGGATCCTACTTATTCTTTCATACTATATTTTGTAATTATTATGTTGTTAATTGTTCAAGTGCCCTTACTATTTTGAATTTAAATATAAGATTATATTTTGGAGTTTGGCATTCAGATTCTATTTCGCATACTTCTAAATATGATAGATTTCCATGCAAGATTTTTATTTTGTATAAAATAAAACTAAATCATAAAGATGGTTATTTTTATTGAACTAGTCGTGCAAGGATGATATTCAGAAAGTTTTTTTTTATTAAATTTATTTATTTTGCATAATTCTTTTATGTAATTGATGTAAATTATTACTAAATAATTTGAAGTAGTTTTGAAAAGGAGATTGTGTTCAGAAGTTTGAAATTTAGATTCAATATTGTATGTTAATATGTTTCTTTAACAACTAAATGTGATTTCTTATATCTTATATTTCATAATTTTGTGATATTACTTATGTTTTTTAAAGAACTAAAGTTTTATCCCCTAAATAGCAATAAAGGTTGTTTTATAATTGTGAGCTTTAGTAGTTTATCCACTCACTAGGTTTTTGTAACTCACCTTTTCTTTTCCCAATGTTTTTTTAGGCTTGAAAATTAACATGGTAACCTTGCTAGCTTTGTGGAGATTTAGGACAAATATCTTGAAGAATATTTCACGGTTGGAATAGGTCGCGTTGCATGACCATATGTGTCTCTGTTTATGTTTGTCTAATAATATGCTTATAATTTAGTGAATATAGTTTGGTGTTTTGGTTTTTGAGTTACAAGTTTCTGGATAGGGCATATGGCCTTCCACTATTAATATAGCCTATGGCTCAATGTTCAAAAAACAAAGGAAACTCTATCAAAATTTTGGTAGGTTTTGAATAAAAGAATTATCATTTTGATTTATATGAGTTTAGTGTCTTTCTTGAGCTTGCATTATAGTTTGTAAGGATTGTAGGGAGTCACTTCAAGGTGATTTCTTATGTTGGTCATGTGCTCAAAGTTGGGGCGTGATAATAGGTGGGATCCCCACTATAAAGCTACCATGAAGTTGAACTTCGACTTGAAGGTGATTGAGTGGCACAAGGACATGATGTGGCAGGTCTGAGAAAAAGGCCAGAAGCCTTAATCGATCACTGAGGAGTCCTAGGGGAGTCTCTTGGAGGCTTAGGAAGCTTGGGACTACAAATGCAAATCTGAGTAGAACAAGAAGAATCAAGCCAACACTAGTGGATAGGGACCTGCCCACTACACCAGTGTTTCCATCCCTATCTCCAAGCACAGGAGGCTATTGGTAAGTATCCATTACACATTTGAGTTAACTCCTTATTTTATTTTGATTCATAGTTATTAATATTAATGCCTTGAATTTTAGGAAAAATTGCTAAAAAGGTTGCCCACTTCCTAAAGGTCTTCAAGCATACCCACCACAAAAAGAAGAATAACAAGTGGGTGAACAAGTGATCAAAAAGGACCTATGTAAGTACTATCTGTGAATTCATTCATATATTTTTAAGTTAGCAAATTACTTTGACAGATCTAACTTTTTAATTTTATATTTTACAAACTATAGTCACTCAAAAGGTTGTAGAGATTCTGTCCACCTAGCCTACTAAAGTCATTGTCTCTGATGCCTTACAACTCACTCCCAAGGCTGAGGAGGTAGCCTAGTTTTAGATGGTAGATGGATCAAATCAAGGCAAAATCTATGGCCTTGGCACCAATGCCTCTCCGTTGGCACTAGGCACTCCACATGCTATCATTTGTCCTCTTTTGGGATCATTAGCTAGGGGAAGATGGAGAATATTTTAATCATATTTATGAAAATAAAATTTTATTTATTTTAGCAGTATCATCTTCCTTTTAATCAATTTCAATGTTATATTTATTATATTTAATTAATTTCTAATAAAATAATACAAAAATATCCATCTCTAGTTTCCCACGGTATTAGACATTGGAAACTGTTTTTACACATTCCTATAGCCAATACTATGGGAAATTAAAAAAAAAAAATCCTAAAATCCCAAATTTCATGAGAAAATTTATTCATGCCTCATTTTCTCACAGTTGATAAATTGCAGGCAATACCATGGGAAATAGGTTAATTTTTAGTAATTCTGTATAATAAGTTACTAACAAATGAGATTTTTCTATAAAAAATATTTTCTGATAAAATAAACAGAACCTAAATGAAATATTGACTACATGTTTATAAATTTGTCTAGTTTGAACATATTAATTTTGATTCTCCTCAAATTTAATATAGCAATAATTTTGGTTTTATTGCCAATCCTCTTGCAATTTTAATAACTAGGGATAGAGATGAAGGAATAAAAATAGATGATTCTTTTTTCTATCTTTAATTTTTTTCAAAAAATAGTCCTTTTTATTTTCTCCTGGACAGACATATTTAAAAAGTATTTTAATTTTAAATTTGTGAACTATATATATATATATATATATATATTATCATCATCATCTTGGCAGCAAGAAGGAGCTTCAGCACCCATTGATTTGATTGTTGTTATGCCAAGTTTTAGTTAGATTTTGACAGAGTAGATATCTAAATTATTTAACAATACAAATGACAACAAGGGATTAGCATTTCAAGCAAATAAAAGAATTAGCTATTAATATCCCCTTTGTAACCAACATGGTCCAACATAAAATAAGAGAAAGAAACCAATCAACACTTGCAAAAAAGATTAAGTTCCACAAAAATTATCGATAGATGACAGAGAAGTAAAGCCAGATAATATATGCACATCAATGGAATTAGATATAAGATTCAATAAATTCTCATTTCAAATTACAAAACAGTTATTGTCCTCAGTTAATATCAACAAATACAATAGCTAAATATTTTCTATTTTATTTGTTTTCTAAAAAGAAATATAATATAAATAAATAAATGGTTATACATGTGTTGATCCAATATGATCTTTATTTAACCAGATCAACAATTAATCCAATCCATTTATCATAAAACTTAAGTGGATAGATTAGGATGGATCAAATAATGATGATAGATATAGATAATTAAATAAATATGACTCAAAGTTGCCACTCCTGGTCTTCATTCTTTATACATAAAAGGTTTGTATTTACCAAGAGCTTGATTCAAACCATGAATGGCAGCACATGCTGCAGCCAATGACATCAGCAGGCAAACCAAACTCAAGGCTTTTAGTCCGAACCACCTCATGCTTCTTTTCTGGGTCTTCTTGTTGGCAATGGACATCTCCACTGGGAAATAGACTACTAAAGGCCAGAATCCAATGGCCCCAATAAGTGCAAGCATGTCATTGAAAAAGGGCATTGCCATGGCAAGAATTGTGGCCACCACCACAAATGTTGTCCTCCAAACAAGCCTCAACATGTTGATACTGAACTTCATTCTGCCAATGTTCACCGGGTATTCCCTTGCTACAAAATCCGATTTTGGCCATTTCTGCGAAGCCAATACTTCAACCACACGGTATACGGGTTGGATAATTACCTGTCCAATATTAAACATTGTAAATGAGATTATGAGATTTATGAAACACTCAGATTCTATAGTATGCACCCAAGTCTGAATTAACGTTAAGACCGAGCTATGTTTCTGCGTTGATTTCAATATGAAGCTAGAGTTGGTGATTAGCAAAGTCAACGTGAGATCAATTTTTGCTACAAAGATTAAGCGATAAGCATGATGTAAGAAATCAAATAGCAATGTGTTATTGAACCTGATATGCTCCAACCAGGTGCACCACAATGAAGATATTGGCCAATTCAAGTAACCAGCCTGAACCCACTGAGCCAACAAGAAGATTGCCTGGAGTTTCAGATCCAAATGCTAAATACCCAAAACCTCCACACAAGAGAAAAATAACGGTCATTGTGAATAATCCTATCGTATTTGCCTTTCTCATCGTTTTGTTCTCTGATGGCACAGACTTCAATGTGTCCTGTTTTTCATGCATAATAACCAAAGTAAATAATTTCAAATCGACAGTAACATAATAATATTATATCCAGTTAAAAACTATAATCTCTTCTTGTAAAGAAAGTAAGTGCGTTAAGCGTGCATATGATCATATGCTATCGTTACATTCTTAATAATTTTATTGACTAAAGGAAGCTAAAATTTGAAGAATCTCGATTTCTGAGAAAGCGTATGTATTATGGGTTAGGTCCTCAATTTTTTAATCATCTCGACCTTCTCTCTGAAGAAAACAAACGATGGCTTTTTATTCTAACAGTATGCTACGGACCAAGTTATATGTCAAATATCACAAGCTAATTACTGGTGATGTCGGCACCTGGATATCAATCAATATTGGAGAAAATGAACTTGCAAGTGCGATATTTCCAAGTGCAACAAGCATATTCCACGCTTGGTCTTCTGAACTTTGTCCTGCTTTCCCTCCAAACAATGACGTACTCCTTGCTTTCCCTTTTTTCGAAAAGCAAAGGTCACTGTTTTATTAGTATATTACAAGTAGCGTTGCTATTTTCGTGACTGTATATATATTCCATGTGATGTAGTTTGTTTATTCAAAGTGAAAGTGAGTGCATTACCTTGGATAATGGTTGCAACAGAAAGTATAACACCAATTCCTGCATATCCAAATGACATGACCGCTGCTAAGATGGAAAGCCATTCCAGATTTGCGAAGCTTGGGATTTGAGACAAGAAGATCTCAACAACTCCCAGTGCAATCATGGATGGATTATTAGAAAAACGACATGATGCTGCTTCTCCATTGTTGTGAAAGCAATTCAATTTGCTTATTTTCCTGAAAAAATGCCTCTTTCATAAGCAAGAATAAAGCGGTCCTCCCACTTTTTTCTCCTAAAATTATTTCATTAACATATTCATTCATTATCATTGGATTTATTCTTCAAAAATTATCTAATTAACGTATTCATTCATTATCATTGGATAGTTATAAGGATTTCATTTGCATCTTTATAAGAGAAAATCCAATAATAAGGAAGGTTGTGTGAGATATTGTAGCAATTTGCATTGTGTAGTTGGTTTATCTCACAAGCAGCTAGCATGGGATGATATTCATTTGATTGAAAATATGATCTTTTAATATCTTATATGAGTCTAGCTTTATTACGTGAGAATTTCTATTTTTCTCAAAGTGAAAATTTTTCTTATTCTAAAAGTGAAAAATAAAAACATATAAATTGATTTCATTTATATAAGACCCGCATGATTATATAAAATGTTTGTGTGTATGCATGCTTATCACTTCTCTTGAAATAAAATAAAATTTCTATTATTCCATCCGTGCATACTAACACTTGGGGAAATTGAACTTATCTTGCTTAAACAAGACCTAGTAAACCTTTCTCAACAAAAGTAGCATTATTGAAAAAGAATCCCCAAAAGCAAAAGGTAAAAAAATAATAATAATAATAAAATAAAATAGTGCTTACACCAAGCTTGTAGATGTAGTTATTGTGTAGCCAATTGCAATGCCAGCAAGATTGCAGTACAGAACAATTCCACAAAGAAGATACATTTTACCCCCAAGATTGGTTTTGACAGCCTCCATGTAAGTGTAGTTCCTTTTGCCAGTGACAGGGTTTGGGGATCTGTAACAATCTGCCAAGAGATTGGCAGTGTAGAGAGTAATGGCCGCAAATACTAACAAAGTGGTTATGCCAATGATCCATCCTAATTGTGCCATACACCATGCTAATGACAGCACTCCCGCTCCTATCACTGCTGTTATTATATGCGCACTTGCTGTCCATACGGTTCCTGCATATCATGCAAATTATTCAAAAGTAGATTAGTCTCGACTCAAGACATCTTTAACTGTCTAACAGAAAATGAAAAAAAAGGAAACTTAAAGAGAGATTGAGAGTGAGATTAATCAGACCGGTCCTTTTGGGTCTCCCATCATCGTCAAATTTTTCATCAATAGATGGCTTGAAAGAATGTCCTAAACCTGTTTCAATCTCTGTAGACTTTTCTTCCTGAATTGGCCCTTTCGCAGAAACCATCTTTGATTTAATTGATGAAGAACTTGGCCGCACAACTAATTAAGATGCACAAACAAGACACAACAAAAGGACTTGTGAATTGAATGAGAGAGAGGGAGAGAGGGAGCTTACGTAAACTGGGTGGGCGCGCCCCATTGTTAGAAATCTTGTCATTTTCGAGAGGACTCCCATTTTTAAGTAAGGAAAGCAAAAATACGTTGCAGAATTGTACAGCCCTTTTCCTTCTGGCATTCCATATATATATATATATATATGCACACACACCCATTTGTTTTGTTGTTGTTATGCCAAATTTTAGTTAGTTTTTACAGGTAGATATCTGAATTATTTAGCAGTACAAATGACAACATTTCTAGACAATAATAGCATTAACTACTAATATCTCCTAATACAACCAACGGCTTCCAACGAAACTCAAACACCATTAAAAAAGTTTGATATCCAAAAAAAATTTGGATACCATAAAAGTACAACTAGATAACATAACCAGATGAATTGAATTACATATAAGATACAAATAAATTCTCATTTTAAAGTGTAGAAGAGAAACATGATTATTGTCATGAGTCAACAAATAAATAAGCCAAATATTTTCTATTTTATTTGTTTTTAGAAAAGAAATTTAATATAATTGAATATGTTGACGTCGGATTTTGGTAAAGGTCCAAACTCCGGCCAACGAAGGGGATTCTTACAGGATCTCTGGCCTTCGATCGGTTTGAATAAAATAGAGCAGTAAAACAGGCAGAAATGAAGGAAAGAGTAGAGAAGAAGGAGGCACCAATTTTGTATGATTCGGCTAAATCCGAGCGACATCGAATCCTACATCCACGGTGGAGATTTTATTAATGTATTGGAAAGTAATTTTGGCAGAGTTTCTGCTTACAAAGTTCGACCTTTCCTCCCCTTCTTCTGACAATGCAATCCTATTTATAGAAGAAGGATGAGTTACATGCATTAATTACAGGCTACAGTTGTGTTACATCAAAATATAAATGGAAAAGACAGTAAAAGACTACAACTCGGCTATTGCAGAATGTAAGCTACGGGATGGGTCCCCTTGGTCAACTATAGACCTGCGTCTGTCTGTGTCCGTCGCTTGGCGCTACCTCATCATGCGAGATGCTTGGCGCATTGAGCAGGGATTCCTGGCTCGGGATTGTCATGGGAACCGCTGTAGCAAGCTTGGTGCTACTGTAGCAAGGTAGCGGGCTCGAGCAGGGTAGTTGACTATTTGACGAGCTGGTCTTATGATCACCTCGCTGCATTGCTGTCTTGCGACGAGCGAGGCAAGGCTTGCTTTATGAGATGGTATCGGGACGACTTCATTGTGTCACTTTCTGACGGAGGGCAAAACAAAGCTTGTTGGGCGCCTTTGGCGAGGCGAGGGTTTTAGCTCTTGCCGTGCTCAAGGCTCGTTCTTTCGGGGCCGCTTTTTGCCTATAACAAAATAAATGATACATTTATTTTTAAATATGTTTTATTTGACAGAGCCAATAACTAACCCAATCTATTTATTTTCAAAACTTTAAATGAATAATTTTAAATGGGTTGAACAATGATAAATATGGATAATTAAATAGACATGACTCACAAAGATTACAAACTATTTCTCACGTGATGATACATAAAGGATTTGTATTCACCAAGAGCATGACTCAAACCATGAATGCAACATATGCTGCACCCAGTGACAAGCAAACAAGCACAGCTCAAGGTTTTTATCTTGAACCACCTTATTGTTCCTTTTTGAATCTGCAATCCTATCTTCATAATCAAAATCCTAGGCCCAAAATTCAAGCAAATCGACTTGTGCCCCCTCAAATTTTACCTGAGAGCACTTCAATTTGACTAGATCGATTAGTCTGCTTTGATTTGAATTATAATGGTTAATTTTTATCTAAAAATGTCCCCCACAGTTATAAAATATCATGGTCTTTTTATATAAACTAAGAATCATTAAATACAACAAATAGATTTCCTGAGCTTCACCATTTATCATCTAGCACTCTTTCTTTCATCAAGATCAAGATTTAAGCTTCATTGTGAAATTCTTCTATTCTAGGTACTTTATTTGTTTCATCTACTCTTTGAAGCAATTTTTGTAGATTGTTCATCATCTAAATCTTTTTGTGAGTTGTGAAGGATAAAGAATTCCTTTGGAAAGCACTTTAAGGGTGAGGTATCCCTTATAAATTCTTTGAAAGGATGAGGTATCCCATATAAAAAGTGCTTTGCTAAAGGAGGAGCAAAGAAATTGTTAACCTTCTTCAAGTGTTAATTGACACTTGAAGGGATAGTGGAGAAGTAGCCTAATGTCACACCTCAATCCACGAAATGTGACTGCGTAGAAGATCCTAATGTAGAGGATCACCTTTAGGAAACCTTCTACAAGCCTAACCATGCAAGATAACATGCTTAAAACACGCAATTACATCAATGCATAACCAAATATGTACATATCAATTTCCACTAAAAATTTGGTAAAGTTCCCATTATTTTTCGGACGTCTGGTCACAAGGCCTATACAACAAAAAAAGGGCTACATGCCTAGCATATCTTATACAATGATACAAAATCACAATGGCCCAGAATAACACAATCTATATCTTGTTAGGCACTCAACAATCAATATACATGCATACACAATCCTACCAATTGCTAAGGCTTTTCACCATTGTTATACCTTTAATCTCTATAGAAGTGACCTATTCGATCAATGAGCAGATCCTGTATTAGTGGGAGGTGGAGGAACGGTAGGTGTGACCTTGGACTCTAAAAAACATTGAGAAAAAGGAGTGAGTTTTATTGAAACTCAATGAGTAGATTATCCCATAAAAACCAAAACCTCATTTATAAATCATATTCAAAAGTATATAGCCATGAAAATAAGCTCACCCATTCATCAGCAATGATCTCAAAATAGATTCAAAAACTTTCATTCATCAAAAAAGTTAAACAATTGAAATATGATATTTAACAAAATGAAATGACCAACTATGCTTGATACTATGGAAAATATCCATCGTAACATAAACATAAGAAAATATGCAATAAAGCCTTTTAAAATACATCAATAGTCATATAACAAAATACTCACTACAATCCTAAAGGGCGATTCCAAGAGGAAATCATTACAACATAAACATAATCTATCCAACACGTCTATTAGATACTTATACTATCATATATTCACCCCCTTCCCACCTTAACTTTCCATCATATATTCGTAAGTACACTTAAGGGTTTCCAATGAATTTCCTAGTGGATCCAGGATCTCATATCAGAAATCTAAATATATCATGTAGCATAAGCTTCAAAATAGCAACCTTTTCATATTACAATATATGAAAATCCTTGCTCAGGTAAGTAATATTTATCATAAAATACATAAACATGCTAAAGTATTTTCATACTCATTTATCACATAGAAAAATGGAATCACCAATTCTAATAACATAAATCAAGATAAAAATCCATAATTTTATCAAGGCAAACCATTTTCATATGCATATACAACATATGAATAAACTTTCGAAATCACATTAATATATAAGAAAATTCCATTATTCAAAAGGAATCATAATATTTTATATAATAAAATTATCTCAATCTACAAATGGGATTTTACAAGAGAAGAGGATTTTCTACTCACCTTAAACACTCTTTAGAATGATCTAATTATTCCTCAAGGTGCTAAATCAGCCCACTTAGAAAAATTGAGTTACTTAACCTAGTTGAATATAATCAACATTAAAATTAACACTTGAACTTAGATTTAAGGTTCTCTAGCTAAGCACACCATAAAATATTACTATTAGACTTCAATATCTAAGTTGAAATTTCAAGATTAAGCAGCAAAACCACCTACTTGGATTTTTAGCTGAAACTTAAAAAATTGGACGTCGGTGTGCTTGATCCTGCAATAGGGATTTCATTTAAGCAAATCTACAAGAAAAGTTTCAAGTTTCTTCAACTTTCAATATGAGAGTTTCAAATAGATTTTCTTGGAAACTTAATGTAGAGTTACTATAAAATAAATATTTTGTTCTAAAATTACTCACCACCTTCCAAAATGTAAGTGAGGAGCTTGACCGAAGCTGGATCGCTACCAATGAGCCGATCCACGATTTGGCCATAAAGCACTAGTGGAGAGGAAAAAAAGGCTGCTGTTGAGTTGGGCTGGGGAAGAAGAGCTGTTGGAGGGTTGGAAGGAAGGTGGATGATGGCCAGAACTTGTCGATCGGAAGAGGAATGAAACAAAAAAGGGCCACCAATGATCGGTTACAACAATGGCAGAAAAGCTTTCAGCTTGAGTTCACTTGGGGATAAGGCAAGAAGCAAAGGTCGATGAAGTAGGGGATGGCAGCGTGATGAGCAAAAGAAATTCTGGAAAAAAAAAAGGCTGACATGCAAAAAAGAAAAAGGCAACTCAGGGGAAAATATACTAAAACTAAAATGGAAAAATTTGCACTTTGACCCCATTGACTTTCCATCATTTTGAAATAGGTCCTTTTGGAAAAAGAAGAAATTCTATTTCACCCTAACAAACTTTTAAAAGTTTTCACTTTCATCCCTCTAAAATTATTTTCCTATATTATTATTTTTTAATTTTTTCTCTCTTTTCTTTTAAATGTATTACACCTGAGCTTGTATAGCTTGAAGAGTGGATGTATATCTTAAAGCATAGCCTATGCTTGTATGGCTTGAAGAATGGATGTATACCTTGAGTGGATCTTCAAGGGGGAACTACTATAAATCTTAAGTTTGATTCCTTTGTCCCTACTCTCATTATATTCTAGCAATTTATATTATGTTGATTATTTTGCTCTTGTTGATATTGATTAATCAAGGTTGTGATCTTCAAATTGCTTGAGAAGTATTGTTGAAATTGTTTGTCTATAGGTTTCATGATATTGGACATTTGAAAAATAGATATGCTCTACTTTTGTTGGTGAAAATTGTTAATTATATTGTGTTCCAATGTTTTTCTCACTACTTGGATGCTTGAATGGTTGAAAGATTGATATCTATCTATGTATGTATTTCTTGATGCCTTGCTTACACAAGGTTGAATGAGTTGCTTTGTACAAGTATTTTGATTTGTTCTATCTTTGTGCAAACATCTTCATAAAGCTATCTTGAGTTATTAAATTAAAATCATTCCATGGCTTTCCAAAATTAAGTGTTTATCAAAGAGAATTTTAAAAATTATGAAAATTTTGAAAATACCTAATTTTCCCCCTTTTGGGTGTATGTTGCCTTATCCTAGGATTAGAATCAAAGCCATGGGCTATTGTATTGTGACACCCATTATACTGTGATTGATAACAATAATTAATTATGTGACATTGTGCATCTTCTGTGATGGAAATTAAATATGCATATATTATAATCTATTTTAAATTTTAGTTGATAAGTAATATTGTAAATAAATGTGTAAGAAAAAGAATGTCTAAATTTTCTTTTAGGGTTAAATTGTAAATTTTCCTTTTCTTTTTTCCTTATTTCTTTTTGTTTTCTTATTTCTTTTTCTTTCTCCCTTTATTTTGTCTTAGCAAAGCTGAAACCCCTATTCTTCAATCAAACGACCTACCTTTGTTTTTCTTTTTCTCAGTTCTCCTTGCCTTTGCTTGTCTTTCTTCTTCACTTGGTCTAATATCCTTTCCTCCTCTAAATAGTTAGCCAACCTGATCTTTAGCTACCCAGCATCTCTCTTCCACATCAGTTGCTCCAACATTGCATGAAGGATGCAAGTTGGTTAGTTGGGCCACCGATGATTAGCATCGGATATTAGCTCGCCAAAGGCCAGCAAGACGTACCGTCCAACTTATTTGGGTCAGATAGTGGTTGAGATGTTAAGTGCTAACTGCTAACCTAAATATTTCCCCTATTTCTCTCACTAAAAAATGCTAGTTTTATTGGCATTCCTCTGCATCTTGCTGTGGTGTTGTTGGTCCCCCCGACATTCTTTTGTAACTTGCCCTGCTAGTTGCTAGTCTTGTATAGTCATGGTGGAATGCGTTGGAGCAGTAGATTGGGTCAAGCTTGAGAGCATTTCTTGGCTAGCTGGAGCTAATTGTTCGTGTTGGCCGGTGATCAACTATAATCGGTAGCTAAAGTTGCAACAAGACTGACTTGTCCCTTTACTTCACCCAATTGATAGTCCTAAACCAAAAACCCCAATAGTACTGAATTGATGAGCAAAAAAGTTGTACTCTCTTCCAACTTGATTTTCTTTTGTTTTAATATTAGATTTAAATGACTAAGAGATCCTATTTCAAATTAGAAACTAATTGAAAGTGACAGTTCATGACTATTATTTATTAGGTTTTGGTGAACTAGATGGATAGGTTATTTTGGAAAGTTGTAATTCAAGAATACAATCTGAAGTTATCTTGATATCTTTAAAGATGAGTGGATAATTTTACTCCTCTTTTGTGAATGTTTACACAAAAGCCTATTTCATTTATTATTGTGAATTTAGACATTATAGAATACTGTAATTTCAAATAAATTAAATTTTACTAGTTATTTGCATCTGAAAGTAAAATCATATGTTGTAACAAATAGTATTACATTATATATACATACTTCTTTTAAGTATTATTTCCTATGTTTAAGGTTGGAAACCTTGATATGTTGCCATAGTGGGTTGTTGAAATTATTGAACAAGGGTGTTACATGAAATGGCAAATTACATTGTCAAATGATTCCATATATGAATTGATTGGAAATGGTTCTTTACTTTTTTGTGTTAATGCATATTGTTTTATGAAATAATTTGAAATTAAGTTTCCTTGAAAAAGAAATTTGAAATCTGAATCCTTTAGAAATTCCTTTAAAGAACCCCCAAGTGCATTTGTGATTAGAATTGAATCTGGTGGAGGAATAAAGGGAGAATATTTGTTAGAAGAATAAAATGAATGACGATGACTGATTTTTGTTAGGCTAGGTTGGCTTTAGGAATTAACCATTAGATTCCAATTGTATATAGAAATTTTGAATGTTCCCAATACTCAACTATTTGTGAAATAATAAAGAATCTAATATTTTCTTTCATTTTACATTGTGATGAGTATTCCTTAAAATGCTATACATTATTTCTTATTTTTCTTGTTTAAGAAAGCAATAAAGTGTGGAAATGTATTCTCAATTAGTTTTAATCCTAGTACTATATATTTAGCTTGATATTTGATATATTTTTTGAATTTAACTTCCTCAATAAACTACAACTTTTAATTTGTATGATGTTTTACAAACTGCTATTTATATATAAGTATGTTATACTGCACTGCATTTGAATTTAGTTTGTAACTAACTATTGTTTCCAGTAAAATTTATTCATTCACTGGGTTTCTAAGAAATGCACTCTGTTTTTTTTTAAAAAAATATTTTTAGAATCTGAGGCCACTCCTGTTATTCATCTTCACCCATTTGGACTTAAGTCTACTCCTTCACTGGGTAGACTTCTTTTATGGAGCACGGATACATATTATTGATAACATTTTGGCAGTTGGTAGGGTTGATTCATCCCATGTAGATATATGTGATTGTCACCTAGTAATTTATGTACATTGTGATATGTTGGCTTGAGTTGCATTATGTTGATTGTACAAATCTTGAGTAGGGTGTGTAGCCCTCAACTATCAAATTGGCCTAATGTCAAAGGTTCGAAAAATAAGAAAAACTCTGCCAGATTTTTGTTAGAAATTTGATAAAGCATTTGATAAGTGTGTCAGTGTTATTTTAATTTAACATCTTATCTTGCATAGTTTTCAATTGTCTAATCACTCTCCACATAAGAGATGTATAGCATCAAGGGTTTCACTGTATGGTTTAAGCTTGTGGGGAGTCACCCTTAGGTAACTTTCTGTGCCGATCACATACTAAAATTTAGGGTGTGACATGTATGAAGGACTTAACCATCTCAAAAGGATCTATGGCAATCCTTGAAGGCACTTCTTTGAAAGAAAATTTTGATATTTCAAAATCTTCAATTTCTGAATATGTTGATATTTGCAAACCTCCATTCTTTGATGGTTCTTATTTTAAGGTTTGGAAAGGAAAAATGAAATATTTTTTACAAGCTTTAGATTTATATTCATGCCATATCATTAAGGATGGTTTTATCTTCAAACCAATAAATGAATGTGATGATGATTACAAAAGGAATTTTGCTTTGAATATTAGAGTGATGAAAATTTTGTATAGTAGCTTGAATGATGATTCTTATGCCAAAATCTCTAAATGCTCTAGTGTCAAAGTCTTGGAAAGTATCATGGAATTGACTAATTGATTGACTTTAGAATTAATCAAGATTAATTCCCACAGTAGATTGATTATGATGTTTGATGATAGAATAAAATTAGTTAACTTATTTAAATTAAATGTTAATCAAATAACTTGAAACATACATGACAATAATTTGAATCAAATAGTATAATGTTTTATGCTTTCTTATCTTACATGTCTCATATATACTTGAATGCATGGAAAGGTGATTACGCACCAAACGTTTTTATGAATATAATGTATATTTTATTATTGGATATTTTTGTTAAATAGGTTTGAATCAAATAGTTAATGTTCTATGCTTTCGTGTCCTACCTTTTTCTCAATTTCTGAACATAAATTCTCTTTTCAACTCATTCCCCTTGAATGTAACTCAAGGTTTCTTCTATATGATGTAATTAGTTACATAGGATATAAATTACGGAATTTTATTTTTCTTTGGAAGTTATTTAAGAAGGTGCCCAAGGTTGATGGCGTATGGCAAGAGATACATATCATGGAGATTCTTCCTTTTCATGGCTTAAGGGAATGATTTAAATTGATCCATAATCATCCCATATATGTTATGCATGCATGTGATATTGTGATATAAATAAGATGTATGTATGACATAGGCTAGTAAACATACGCATACATGTGATTTATATTGTAATATGAATAGGATGTCTGTATGATGTAAACTAATACATGAGACCTTTAATAGTTGAGCCCAAAACTAATTAAAAGATTCCTCACTAATTCAAGTTGTATGTCAAGAACATGACTAATAGCCACCCATCAAAATAATGATAACCGTAGGTCAATTTCATGATAACTTGTTAGCCTCTATCAAGATTACACTACATCTTTCATGTTATTATTATTAGAATATAAAAGATATTCTTATTTTATGGTTATTGTCATGAGTCAACAAATACATAAGTCAAATATTTTTTACTTTATTTGTTTCTAAAAAAGAAATTTAATATAAGTGAATAAATGACTATTCATGGATAGATCAAATATAATTCTTATTTGGCATAGCCAATAACTAACATAATTTATTTATTATTAAAACTTTAAACGAATAAGTTCAAATGGGTTGATAGTGATAAATATGGATGATTAAATAAACATGACTCCCAAATTTTGACCTCAATATTACAAACTATTTATCATTCTTTATACATAAAGGGTTTGTGTTTACCAGGAGCATGACTCAAACCATGAATGCAACACATCCTGCACCTAATGGCACAAGTAGACAAACAAAGCCCAAGGTTTTTAGTCCAAACCACCTCATGGTTCCTTTTTTATTGTGCAATCCCATCTTCATAAATAGATTCCTAAGTCCAAAATTCATGTGAATTGATTTGGGCACCTTTGAATTTTGTCCAAAAGCACTTCAATTTGAGTGGATCAATTAGTTTGCTTTGGTTTGAACTATAATGATTAATTTTCATCTACAAGTGTCCCAAATGGTTATAAAATATCATGGGCTTCTTGCATAATCTAAGAATGATCAAATACAACAAATAGAGGGCATGTGCTTCATCATTTATCTTCTAGCACTCTTTCTTTCATCAAAATCAAGATTTGAACTCTTCATTGTGAAAATTTTCTATTCTAAGACTTCATATGTTTCATCCACTCTTTGAGAGAATTTTTTGTCAGTTATTAATCATATAAATTTTCTTGTGCATGGTAATGGATGAGGAATTCCTTTAGATTTATAAAAACAGTAAGGTATCCTTACTTATATTCTCCATTTTCTCTCTCAAGCAAACAAATTATGACATTTTATTCATTTAGTAACACTCATGGGAGGGAGAAATACCTATATACTCCATTCACAATATATGTCTTTACTTCCATCCAATAGGAAGAAGTCAATTACAATCTCCAATGACTTGAAAATTGTAAAATACAATTTTCAATATATGTGAGTCTCATAAAACTGACATATAGATAATAAATTTGACAATTGACTCTTTCTTATTGGATGAGAGTAAGTACTTGTGTCATGACTAAAGTATACAAGTATTTCTCCAAAGGATGGTATAAACTGAAACGGTGTGTGTACACTATATTATATACAATGTATTTAGTGTGATATCATTTAGAAGTATTAATAGACATGCTATGTTGTAGTTAATGAATATATATAGTAAAATTATAATACATGCTCTTGTATTAATTTATTTTAGTTATATATTTTAATCATGCATTATAATAAATTTGGTACCTAGATATCAATTGAAACTTGACCAAATGAACTTTAAAGTGCCATAGTTCCAAGTGCAATAAGCATATTCCTTAGTTGGTCTACTGAACTTTAACTCGTGATCCTTCCAAACAAAGTAGTACTCTTCCCTTTCCTTTTTCCCGAAAACTAAAGGCTCAGTTTTGCTAGCATATTGCACGTGCCATGGCTTATATTCCATGTGATGTGAGAGAAATATTCCTTGGATGATGGTTGCAAGAGAAAGTCCAGTACCAATTCTTGCATACTCAAATGACATGACTACTGCTAAATGTCATAATTCCATACTTGTAACCAAATTCGGCAAGCAAATGTACTTGGATTCAGACAAAATTTGGTTGCAAGAGAAAGTCCAATACCAATTCTTGCATACTCAAATGACATGACTACTGCTAAATGTCATAATTCTAGACTTGCAACCAAATTCGGCAAGCAAATGTACTTGGATTTAGACAAAATTTGGCATAAAAAATAAACATGAAAAGAAAATCATGTGGATGAATTTGAGAAAAAATACTTATATAAATTATTTTTTTGATTTTTCTCCATTTGAGGGTATTTATGTAATTTTTACCAAGGTAACTTATCCAGTGCAAGTACATAAGCATATGATTGTGATAGTTGGATTTTTTTATCTTCACATCGATATGTTGAGGTGCATTAGAACCCTTAAGAGTTAAGAGAAAAGTCCTTATGTTAACTAAAAAAATGTATGCCTACTCATGTCATTTGGACTTTGGCTTAGAATGCTCTTTAGAAGAGAGTGTTTGGTGACCCAAGATAAGCATCAAGGCATTCATCTAGGGCATCGAGTGTGTGCCTTAAGCTTCCCCTACATACTTGAGATCTATATCAAGGCTTTCTAAGTGTGAATAAAGAAGTAGCATCTCTTTAATCAAAATATTATCCTATAGAATTTATTTACTTTTGGCTGCATTCATCTATATTTATTCCAATTGCATGAACACATCATGATTGTCTATGTGAATGACTTGGCTGCCTTTATATGTGATTTGGTTGCTATGTGCTATGTGATTTATGCTTATGGTTGACTAGATGTGCTATAAATTGTGGGTGTTGCTTGTTATTTTTGAAACTTAGATGGTGTATGATCGATTGGTTAGTTTATTCTTAAGTACTAATTGATTAAGTGCCAAGCAAAGAGTCTAAGCACTGCACATTTCAACAATCAAGTTGTAGAATTATAATAGTTTGGTATTAGAGCATGATTAAGAGCATACTTTTTTGCTTTCCACTACACCCTATTGATACACCATTATGTCAAAGAAAATGACTTCTACTAAATGCTTTAATGCAGTTGATGTAGCAATAGGGAATCTCAAGGAAGTAGCCAAGATCGTAAGAAATTTGGAAAATGAAGAGATCCTTAAACTCTTCCGAAAGGGCCAAGAATTAGGAATCTCTCAAGCACTGAGTCTCAAATCTTGAAGCTAGAATAAGAATCAAAGCCACGGGAACTAGTGAATCTCCATAATTTGATGAGTGGCTTGTTATAATTGAGAACAATTAGAAGGATTTAGGTGATGCTATGAAAGACCTTACCAACAAGGCAAAGGATGTAGTAGCAACTCTTCTTACTGAGATAAATGATATAGTAGCCTCAGTGAATGTATTGATGATGACCATCAGGAATAGTTCACAAAAGGATGGTGCCTCAAAGCAAAGGGGGAAAATGAAAATGCCTGAGCTAAAGCCATATGTGGGGGAGAGAGACATATAAGAGGTTGAGAATTTTGTTTTTTATATGGACCAATATTTCCAAGCAACTAGCATTACTTCTGAGGAAGAATAGCTGGACCGAGTGACCATGGTCCTCATGAATAATGCTAAGGTCTAGTGGAGGACTAAGTACCAAGCAATTCAAGAGGAAAGTTGTAGTATCAATACTTGGGAAGAGCTCAAGCAGGAATTAAAGATACTTCTATCTTGAAAATATAGACTATCTAGCTCAATGAAAGTTATGAAAGTTAAGACAAATAGGATTAGTTCAAGACTATGTGAAGATGTTTACAATGATTATGTTGGATATAAGGGATACGATTGAAAAGGATAAGCTATTATGGTTCATGGAAGGTTTCTCATGACAAGTTGCCATGGAACTCCAAAGAAGGAGAGTCGAAAGCCTCATGAAAGAGTTGACCATAGCTGAACGCTTGTCCAACTTTGACATTAGCTTCCCTCAAACAAAGTCCCATAAAGGGCCTTAAACAATGCTAATGCTAGCTAGTCAAGTGAGGGTGACAATTCCAAGAGTGGGGGAGGAAATAATGGAGTATTGTCCTACTTGTAAGTTTTAGGATTATCCCAGACATCCATCAACAAAGAGAAGTCCAAGATCCTAGCCTGTTTCTTATGCAATGGGCCTCACATAGTAGCAAAATGTCTATAAGAGGAAGTAGAACAAGGCAATGAGAGCGGTGATGAAGTTTTGATAGGAAGGAAAAGTCTTGTGCTAGGATCGGTGTAGTCTGATTCTTAGACTCCCAAGAATAGCAAGACAATGACAAAATGTGGTAGATCTCATCTCTATTGGGGATTTACTCACACAAAGAGTTGTATAGGCTCAAGGGTACCACCCCATATAGGAGCAGAAAGGGTAGTGGACAAGGAGCATAAGGAGAGATATGCAAAACATACAAATCCTTTTAAGGAAGAGTCTATTAAGAAGTTGGAGGGCATTGTGTGTTCTAGGAGCAACTACCTAACACCTACATTTTTATTATATCTAATTGTGAAGTTCTTGCATGTAGAACCGTTCACTAAGTTGCAAGGACCAACTTATAGCAATAGCTCACATTATTTTGAGAGTGTTGGAGTTTAGTCACAAAAAGAGCTTGTGGTAATGACCTTTGAGAACATGGGCATGTGGAAAGCTAAAACAAGAGTGACAAATAACTCTTTGTTCAACCCTATCAGCTGTGGTAAGGGGATACCATCAAGGTATCATGTTCAAGTGATCGTGGAGGCACTTGTCGGGTGTCAAGTCCATGTTCAAGGAGTGGTGTTATTGGAGTAGCAGAGTATGCAACAAAGTATGATGGAAAGTTAAAAAAATCACATGAGCAAACTTATGAGCAAGGTATGGGACTTACAAGCAAGCCATGTTTTGTTGGAAAGATGTGATACTTTTATCCAAACAATCCATGAGACTTGTGTCTCTCATATCTGCAGTATAGGATATTGGATATGGGACCACCTGATAGTAGGCACATCCCAAATGCCTAGTTACTGTCAACTATGAAGATAATTAACTCGAGAGTTATTGAGACAGCTCATTTTTGTCATCAACAACAAGTCAAGGAGACAAGCAGAAGAAAGCCTAAAAAGAGCTGAAGAAGAACATATCGAAGACTTCTATGGAGCAATATCAAACTAAAGTGTTGAAGACAAAAAATTGGCGAAGTACAAAGAGACAAGCAAAGAAAAAGTTCAAGGAGAAGCTTGGGGGAAGCAGACTGAAGATTCTGTCCATGTTATGTCAGATTAAGTCGTTAATGAGGGTATCGACGTTTTCAAATGGGGGAGAATATCACAATTTGGGACTTATGACCAAATTCGGCAGGCAAATGTGCTTAGATTCGGAGAAAACTTAGCACAAAAAATCAAGCATAAAGAGAAGATCATATGGCATGAATTTGAGAGAAAATACTCATGCAGATTATTTTTTCTGATTTTTCCCCATTTTGAGGACATTTATGTAATTTTGACTGAGATAAGTTATCCAGTGTGAGTAGATAAGCACATAATTGTGATCATTGGATTTTTATCTTCGTGTCAACATGTTGTAGTGCATTAAAACCTTTAGGAGCCAGGAGAAAAGTCCTTATGTCAACTTAGAAAATGTACATCTACTCCTGCCATTTGGGCTTTGGCTTAGAATGCTCTTTAGGAGAAAGTGTCTAGTGATCTAAGGTGAGCATCAAGGTATTCATCTAAGGGATTGATTGTGTGGCCTTAAGTCTCCTCTACACACTTAGGAGTCTGTATCGAGGCTTTTTAAATATGAATAAAGAAGTAGTCATTCTTCAATTGAAATATTGTCCCATAAAATTTATTTACCTTTAGCCACATTCATTCGCATTTGTTCGAATTGCATGAATACATCATGACTGTCTATATGAATGACTTGATTGCCTTTATATGCTATTTGGTTGCTATGTGCTATGTGATTTATACTTATGGTTGACTCAATGTGTTATAAATTGTAGGTGTTACCCATTATTTTCGAAACTTAGATGGTATATGACCAATTGACTGGTTTATTCTCAGGTACTAATTAATTAAGTGCCGAGTGAAGAATCTAAATGCCGCACATTTCAACAATTGAGCTATCAAACTATGACACTAAGATGTAAAGCCATTCCAACTTTGTAAAGCTTGGGATTTGGGACAAGATGATTTCTACAACTTCCAGTGCAATCATATATGGATTATTAGAGACATGGCATGATACTGCTTCTCCCTTTTTGTGCAAGAAATTCAATTTTTGCATTTTCCTAAAAAGAAAAAAAGCCATCTTTCATGGATAATTAAGAATAATGCTAAATTCATATTGTATTGTCCTCCAATTATATAACATTTTCATTTATTATTATTATATTTTTCTATGAATTTTCTACCTATAATTCTAATCAGAAAATTTGATGAATAAAAAGATTGTAATAAAGATATTTGTTGTTTCTTATTAATTTATTCTTTCTTATTATGTGATTTTCTTAACAATTTGATATATTATATTTTATCATTAAAAAAATCATTTCATTATAAACTAATAGTTTAGGTATTGAAAATTCTTGAAATACATATATATCCAATGTCATGTGTTTTTTGAAAATTAGTATGTCAATATTTTGATATGATAATTTCATGAGTGAGTTTATGTTAATGACAGCATAATAGTATCAATAAGACTAAAGATAGATAGTAAGGACAAGAAAATCAACTAAAAGGAATATTAGAGATGGATATGTTTCATGGAATACAATTATATTTACGAGTATTATGAATTATATGTACATATATGATAGAAAAATATTTTCAATCTAGAAATGTCTTAGGTTTTTTAAGCTCACTGATCGGTTGTCAAGGCCATTTGAGATTAGAAATTTATAAACTGAGTTATCTAACTACTTGTAGTATATGGCAACACCTAGTCGAACCCAAAGATCATTCTAATGATACCAATCAAATTAAGAGCTAGAAATAAGGGGGGTTGGTAGAAACTACACTAGCAGCTAACTACATGCAGAAACAAAAATAAAAGAAAGATAAACCAACCAGCCCAAGGGAAGTAACTAAACTTGAGATTAATGCATCCTTGATCACTAAATATTCATTC